>JAWPHD010013619.1:0-66932 GCA_037043455.1 Cyrtodaria siliqua | reverse complement strand
CCCAACCCCAGGGGACATAGCCCCTTGACCATAACTTGGAACCATTAGGATCCCCACCCTATAACCATATATACACTTACTGGGCATGAACGGATACAACCACCCAACCAGCATCCAACCCTGGGGACACAGCCTCTAGGTCATGGAAACTGTTGAGATCCTCACCCTATAACCATATATTCATTTACTGGACATGAACAGACGGTTAGAACCATCCAACCAGCGTAGACCCCGGACTCCTACCCCACCCTTGGTGACATAGCCCCTGGGTCATAACTTGTAAACCATTGAGATCCCCACCCTATAACCATATATACACTTAGTGGTTATTAACGGACGGGTACAACCATCCAACCAGCATAGACCCTAGGCTTCTTCCCCACCTTTTGTGGACCTAGCTCCTGGGTTAAACTTAACAAATAATTTGATAGTTTTAGCTCGACAGTTCGAAGGATCTTATGGGGTCTATAGGTCAAAGTTCATGGTCACAAATTGCATTTATGTGTTGATAGGCTCTTAGCATCAGGTTAATGTTTATGTCCGCATTTCTTAACATGTAAATAACTTCAACATTTTTTATCCAATCATCATCAAACTTACATACATATTATAAACGAGGCGACTTAAATTTTGCATTATGTGTCGATCCTTTGAAAGGGTTATTATGAAATTACCTCCCCCCACCCCACACCTCATGCCACTCCTCCTCTCACCCCCACCTCCATCTCCATGACCCCACTAGCATATTGTGATTGTGTCTCTTGCATCACTTTTAAATGCTCTACTCTGGTGTACACACAGGTGTAAGATGGTTGCATGTATACTGCAGTAAAATGAAAAGACAGTTTTCAAGTCAGATCTATTGATTATTGTGTGTTGACATCAGGTAAAATAAGGAAAACTTGAAGGTAATAGTACACTTAATATAAATGACATAAAAAATACGAACATGATCTGCCTGTAATCATCAGTGTTACATGGTGTGTCTGTCTGTAAGGGAGGTAATCATCAATGTTACATGGTGTGCGTCTGTCTGTAAGGGAGGTAATCATCAATGTTACATGGTGTGTCTGTCTGAAAGGGAGGTAATCATCAATGTTACATGGTGTGTGTCTGTCTGTAAGGGAGGTAATCACCAATGTTACATGGTGGGTGTCTGTCTGTAAGGGAAGTAATCATCAATGTTACATGGTGTGTGTCTGTCTGTAAGGGAGGTAATCATCAATGTTACATGGTGTGTCTGTCTGTAAGGGAGGTAATCATCAATGTTACATGGTGTGCGTCTGTCTGTAAGGGAAGTAATCATCAATGTTACATGATGTGTGTCTGTCTGTAAGGGAGGTAATCATCAATGTTACATGGTGTGTGTCTGTCTGTAAGGGAAGTAATCATCAATGTTACATGGTGTGTGTCTGTCTGTAAGGGAGGTAATCATCAATGCTACATGATGTGTGTCTGTCTGTAAGGGAGGTAACATCAATGTTACATGATATGTAACTGCCTGTAAGTGAAGTAAACATCAAAGTTACATGGTGTGTGTCTGTCTGTAAGGGAGGTAATCATCAATGTTACATGGTGTGTGTCTGTCTGTAAGGGAAGTAATCATCAATGTTACATGGTGTGTGTCTGTCTGTAAGGGAGGTAATCATCAATGTTACATGGTGTGTCTGTCTGTAAGGGAGGTAATCATCAATGTTACATGGTGTGTGTCTGTCTGTAAGGGAGGTAATCATCAATGTTACATGGTGTGTGTCTGTCTGTAAGGGAGGTAATCATCAATGTTACATGGTGTGTGTCTGTCTGTAAGGGAGGTAATCATCAATGTTACATGGTGTGTGTCTGTCTGTAAGGGAAGTAATCATCAATGTTACATGGTGTGTGTCTGTCTGTAAGGGAGGTAATCATCAATGTTACATGGTGTGTGTCTGTCTGTAAGGGAGGTAATCATCAATGCTACATGGTGTGTGTCTGTCTGTAAGGGAGGTAATCATCAATGCTACATGGTGTGTGTCTGCCTGTAAGGGAAGTAAACACCAATGTTACATGGTGTGTGTTTGTCTGTAAGGGAGGTAATCATCAATGTTACATGGTGTGTCTGTCTGTAAGGGAGGTAATCATCAATGTTACATGGTGTGTGTCTGTCTGTAAGGGAAGTAATCATCAATGTTACATGGTGTGTAACTGCCTGTAAGGGAGGTAATCCTCAATGTTACATGGTGTGTAACTGCCTGTAAGGGAGGTAATCCTCAATGTTACTTGGTGTGTAACTGCCTGTAAGGGAGGTAATCCTCAATGTTACATGGTGTGTAACTGCCTGTAAGGGAGGTAATCGTCAATGTTGCATGGTGTGTAACTGCCTGTAAGGGAGGTAAACATCAGTGTTACATTGTATGTAACTGCCTGTAAGGGAGGTAATCATCAGTGTTACATGGTGTGTAACTGCCTGTTAGGGAGGTAAAGATCAATGTTACATGGTGTGTAACTGCCTGTAAGGGAGGTAAACATCAATGTTACATGGTATATAACTGCCTGTAAGGGAGGTAAACATCAATGTTACATGGTGTGTAACTGCCTGTAAGTGAGGTAATCATCAATGTTGCATGGTGTGTAACTGCCTGTAAGGGAGGTAAACATCAGTGTTACATTGTATGTAACTGCCTGTAAGGGAGGTAATCATCAGTGTTACATGGTGTGTAACTGCCTGTAAGGGAGGTAAAGATCAATGTTACATGGTGTGTAACTGCCTGTAAGGGAGGTAAACATCAATGTTACATGGTGTGTAACTGCCTGTAAGGGAGGTAATCATCAATGCTACATGGAGTGTAACTGCCTGTAAGGGAGGTAAACATCAATGTTACATGGTGTGTAACTGCTTGTAAGGGAGGTAATCATCAATGTTACATGGTGTGTAACTGCCTGTAAGGGAGGTAATCATCAATGTAACATGATATGTAACTGCCTGTAAGGGAGGTAATCATCAAGGTTACATGGTGTGTAACTGTCTGTAAGGGAGGAAATCATCAATGTTACATGGTGTAACTGCCTGTAAGGGAGGTAAACACCAATGTTACATGGTATGTAACTGCCTGTAAGGGAGGTAAACATCATTGTTACATGGAATGTAACTGCCTGTAAGGGAGGTAGTCATCAATGTTACATGATATATAATTGCCTGTAAGGGAGGTAAACATCAATGTTACATGGTATGTAACTGCATGTAAGGGAGGTAAACATCAATGTTACATGGTATGCAATTGCCTGTAAGGGAGGTAATCATCAATGTTACATGATATGTAACTGCCTGTAAGGTAGGTAAACATCAATGTTACATGGTATGTAATTGCCTGTAAGGGAGATAAACATCAATGTTACATGGTGTGTAACTGCCTGTAAGGGAGGTAATCATCAATGTTACATGACATGTAACTGCCTGTAAGGGAGGTAAACGTCAGTGTTACATGGTATGTAAATGCCTGTAAGGGAGGTAATCATCAATGTTACATGGTATGTTACTGCCTGTAAGGGAGGTAATCATCAATGTTACATGGTGTAACTGCCTGTAAGGGAGGTAATCATCAAGGTTACATGGTGTGTAACTGTCTGTTAGGGAGGAAATCATCAATGTTACATGGTATGTAACTGCCTGTAAGGGAGGTAATCCTCGATGTTACATGGTGTGTAACTGCCTGTAAGGGAGGTAATCATCAATGGTACATGGTGTTACTGCCTGTAAGGGAGGTTATCATCAATGTTACATGATGTGTAACTGCCTGTAAGGGAGGTAATTATCAGTGTTACATGGTATGTAACTGCCTGTAAGGGAGGTAATCATAAGTGTCACATGGTCTGTAACTGCCTGTAATGGAGGTAATCATCAGTGTTACATGACATGTAACTGCCTGTAAGGGAGGTAAACATCAATGTAACATTGTATGTAACTGCCTGTAAGGAAGGTAATCCTCAATGTTACATGGTGTGTAACTGCCTGTAAGTGAGGTAAACATCAATGTTACAAGATATGTAACTGCATGTAAGGGAGGTAATCATCAGTGTTACATGGTATGTAACTGCCTGTAAGGTAGGTAATCATTAATCTAACATGGTATATAACTGCCTGTAAGGGAGGTAAACATCAATGTTACATGGTGTGTAACTGCCTGTAAGGGAGGTAATCATCAATGTTACATGGAGTGTAACTGCCTGTAAGGGAGGTAAACAGCAATGTTACATGGTGTGTAACTGCTTGTAAGGGAGGTAATCATCAATGTTACATGGTGTGCCTGTAAGGGAGGTAATCATCTATGTTACATGATATGTAACTGCCTGTAAGGGAGGTAATCATCAAGGTTACATGGTGTGTAACTGTCTGTTAGGGAGGAAATCATCAATGTTACATGGTGTAACTGCCTGTAAGGGAGGTAATCATCAAGGTTACATGGTGTGTAACTGTCTGTTAGGGAGGAAATCATCAATGTTACATGGTATGTAACTGCCTGTAAGGGAGGTAATCCTCGATGTTACATGGTGTGTAATTGCCTGTAAGGGCGGTAAACATCAGTGTTACATGGTATACAATTGCCTGTAAGGGAGGTAATCTTCAATGTTACATGGTATATAATTGCCTGTAAGGGAGGTAAACATCAATGTTACATGGTATGTAACTGCCTGTAAGTGAGGTAAAGATCAATGTTACATGGTGTGTAATTGCCTGTAAGGGAGGTAAACACCAATGTTACATGGTGTGTAACTGCCTGTAAGGGAGATAATCCTCGATGTTACCTGGTATGTAACTGCCTGTAAAGGAGGTAATCATCAGTGTTACATGGTATGTAACTGCCTGTCAGGGAGGTAAACAACAATGTTACATGGTATGTAACTGCCTGTAAGGGAGGTAAACATCAATGTTACATGGTATGCAATTGCCTGTAAGGGAGGTAATCATCAATGTTACATGATATGTAACTGCCTGTAAGGTAGGTAAACATCAATGTTACATGGTATGTAATTGCCTGTAAGGGAGATAAACATCAATGTTACATGGTATGTAACTGCCTGTAAGGGAGGTAATCATCAATGTTACATGACATGTAACTGCCTGTAAGGGAGGTAAACATCAGTGTTACATGGTATGTAACTGCCTGAAAGGGAGGTAATCATCAATGTTACATGGTGTAACTGCCTGTAAGGGAGGTAATCATCAATGTTACATGGTATGTAACTGCCTGTAAGGGAGGTAATCATCAATGGTACATGGTGTAACTGCCTGTAAGGGAGGTTATCATCAATGTTACATGATGTGTAACTGCCTGTAAGGGAGGTAATCATCAGTGTTACATGGTATGTAACTGCCTGTAAGGGAGGTAATCATCAATGTTACATGGTGTGTAACTGCCTGTAAGGGAGGTAATCATCAGTGTTACATGGTGTGTAACTGCCTGTAAGGGAGGTAATCATCAATGTTACATGGTGTGTAACTGCCTGTAAGGGAGGTAATCATCAATGGTACATGGTGCAACTGCCTGTAAGGGAGGTTATCATCAATGTTACATGATGTGTAACTGCCTGTAAGGGAGGTAATCATCAGTGTTACATGGTATGTAACTGCCTGTAAGGGAGGTAATCATAAGTGTCACATGGTCTGTAACTGCCTGTAATGGAGGTAATCATCAATGTTACATGGTATGTAACTGCCTGTAAGGGAGGTAATCATCAGTGTTACATGGTATGTAACTGCCTGTAAGGGAGGTAAACATCAATGTAACATTGTATGTAACTGCCTGTAAGGGAGGTAATCCTCGATGTTACATGGTGTGTAACTGCCTGTAAGTGAGATAAACATCAATGTTAGAAGATATGTAACTGTCTGTAAGTGAGGTAAACATCAATGTTACAGGATATGTAACTGCCTGTAAGGGATAATCATCAGTGTTACATGGTATGTAACTGCCTGTAAGGGAGGTAATCATTAATCTAACATGGTATGTAACTGCCTGTAAGAGAGGTTATCATCAATATTGCATGGTATGTAACTGCCTGTAAGGGAGGTAATCAACAATATTGCATGGTATGTAACTGCCTTAAGGGAGGTAATCATCAATCTAAAATGGTATGTAACTGCCTGTAAGGGAGGTAATCATCAATGTTACATGGTATGTAACTGCCTGTAAGTTAGGTACTCATCAATGTTACATGGTATGTAACTGCCTGTAAGGGAGGTACTCATCAACGTTACATGGTGTGTAACTGCCTGTAAGGAAGGTAATCATCAGTGTTAAATGGTATGTAACTGCCTGTAATGGAGGTAATCATCAATGTAACATTGTATGTAACTGCCTGTAAGGGAGGTTATCATCAATGTTACATGATGTGTAACTGCCTGTAAGGGAGGTAATCATCAGTGTTACATGGTGTGTAACTGCCTGTAAGGGAGGTAATCATCAATGTTACATGGTGTGTAACTGCCTGTAAGGGAGGTAATCATCAATGGTACATGGTGTAACTGCCTGTAAGGGAGGTTATCATCAATGTTACATGATGTGTAACTGCCTGTAAGGGAGGTAATCATCAGTGTTACATGGTATGTAACTGCCTGTAAGGGAGGTAATCATAAGTGTCACATGGTCTGTAACTGCCTGTAATGGAGGTAATCATCAATGTTACATGGTATGTAACTGCCTGTAAGGGAGGTAATCATCAGTGTTACATGGTATGTAACTGCCTGTAAGGGAGGTAAACATCAATGTAACATTGTATGTAACTGCCTGTAAGGGAGGTAATCCTCGATGTTACATGGTGTGTAACTGCCTGTAAGTGAGATAAACATCAATGTTAGAAGATATGTAACTGTCTGTAAGTGAGGTAAACATCAATGTTACAGGATATGTAACTGCCTGTAAGGGATAATCATCAGTGTTACATGGTATGTAACTGCCTGTAAGGGAGGTAATCATTAATCTAACATGGTATGTAACTGCCTGTAAGAGAGGTTATCATCAATATTGCATGGTATGTAACTGCCTGTAAGGGAGGTAATCAACAATATTGCATGGTATGTAACTGCCTTAAGGGAGGTAATCATCAATCTAAAATGGTATGTAACTGCCTGTAAGGGAGGTAATCATCAATGTTACATGGTATGTAACTGCCTGTAAGTTAGGTACTCATCAATGTTACATGGTATGTAACTGCCTGTAAGGGAGGTACTCATCAACGTTACATGGTGTGTAACTGCCTGTAAGGGAGGTAATCATCAGTGTTAAATGGTATGTAACTGCCTGTAATGGAGGTAATCATCAATGTTACATGGTGTGTAACTGCCTGTAAGGGAGGTAATCATCAATGTTACATGGTATGTAGCTGCCTGTAAGGGAGGTAATCATCAATGTTACATGGTATGTAACTGCCTGTAAGGGAGGTAATCATCAGTGTTACATGGTATGTCTGCCTGTAAGGGAGATAATCATCAATGTTACATGGTGTGTCTGCATGTAAGGGAGGTAAACATCAGTGTTACATGGTGTGTCTGTCTGTAAGGGAGGTAAACATCAATGTTACATGGGATGTAACTGCCTGTAAGGGAGGTAATCATCAATGTTACATGGTGTGTCTGCCTTAAGGGAGGTAAACATCAATGTTACATGGTATGTTACTGCCTGCAAGGGAGGTAATCATCAATGTTACATGGTGTAACTGCCTGTAAGGGAGGTTATCATCAATGTTACATGATGTGTAACTGCCTGTAAGGGAGGTAATCATCAGTGTTACATGATATGTAACTGCCTGTTAGGGAGGTAATCATCAGTGTCACATGGTATGTAACTGCCTGTAAGTGAGGTAAACATCAATGTTACATGGTGTAACTGCCTGTGTAACTGACTGTAAGGGAGGTAAACATCGATGTTACATGGTATGTTACTGCCTGTAAGGGAGGTAATCATCAATGTTACATGGTGTAACTGCCTGCAAGGGAGGTAATCATCAATGGTACATGGTGTAACTGCCTGTAAGGGAGGTAATCATCAATGTTACATGGTGTAACTGCCTGCAAGGGAGGTAATCATCAGTGTTACATGGTATGTAACTGCCTGTAAGGGAGGTAATCATCAATGTTACATGGTGTAACTGCCTGCAAGGGAGGTAATCATCAGTGTTACATGGTGTGTAACTGCCTGTAAGGGAGGTAATCATCAATGGTACATGGTGTAACTGCCTGTAAGGGAGGTTATCATCAATGTTACATGATGTGTAACTGCCTGTAAGGGAGGTAATCATCAGTGTTACATGATATGTAACTGCCTGTTAGGGAGGTAATCATCAGTGTCACATGGTATGTAACTGCCTGTAATGGAGGTAATCATCAATGTTACATGATGTAACTGCCTGTGTAACTGACTGTAAGGGAGGTAAACATCGATGTTACATTGTATGTAACTGCCTGTAAGTGAGGTAAACATCAATGTTACATGGTATGTAACTGCCTGTAAGGGAGGTAATCCTCGATGTTGCATGGTGTGTGACTGCTGTAAGTGAGGTAAACATCAATGTTACATATGTAACTGTCTGTAAGTGAGGTAAACATCAATGTTACAGGATATGTAACTGCCTGTAAGGGAGGTAATCATCAGTGTTACATGGTATGTAACTGCCTGTAAGGGAGGTAATCATCAGTGTTACATGGTGTGTCTGCCTGTAAGGGAGATAATCATCAATGTTACATGGTGTGTCTGCATGTAAGGGAGGTAAACATCAGTGTTACATGGTGTGTCTGTCTGTAAGGGAGGTAAACATCAATGTTACATGGGATGTAACTGCCTGTAAGGGAGGTAATCATCAATGTTACATGGTGTGTCTGCCTGTAAGGGAGGTAAACATCAATGTTACATGGTGTGTAACTGCTTGTAAGGGAGGTTACTGCCTGTAAGGGAGGTAAACATCAATGTTACATGGTGTGTCTGCCTGTAAGGGAGGTAAACATCAATGTTACATGGTGTGTAACTGCTTGTAAGGGAGGTTACTGCCTGTAAGGGAGGTAATCATCAATGTTACATGGTGTGTCTGCCTGTAAGGGAGGTAAACATCAATGTTACATGGTATGTAACTGCCTGTAAGGGAGGTAAACATCAATGTTACATGGTGTGTGTGTGCCTGTAAGAGACTTAATCATCAATGTTACATGGTGTGTGTGTGTCTGTACGGGAGGTTAATAATCATCAATGTTAAATGCTCTATATCATAACTGCAGGAGTTCATACTGGTGCATACCCGATTTGATCCTGAAGCCCTGGTTGGTCACTGGCACTAATAAACAAAGCATTATATATCAAAAATATATATCAATACCCCAAATATATATAACAAATTTATTTTTAATAAATAAATGGCTTTAAATTGGCAAAATAAAGTGTTTTTAAAAAAAATGCACTTGCGTTTTGATATATTTGGCTTAATTGTTGTTCTAGTACGTGCCAGTGTGGTTGATGGGCTCCATGGAGGCCAGTTGGCAGCAACCCTGTCAGACGTGTTTATATAACGTCGCCAGTCATCGATAATGATGAGATATATCCAAGAAGAGACATTCCTCCGGTTAAATGCATACATTTGTATCTTTTCTACCAAATCTTCTTGCAACAAGTTCAGTCATCTTCATGATCAGATGGGCTTTTTATCTTATGTAACAGTTTGTTTGTATGGTGTTTTACGCGTCATTTTCAACACATGTATGGTTATATATGACGGTTGATTTATTTGTGGTGGAGGCAGACCACACACTTTTCCTGGGTAGAAAGTGTACTGTATACCTCCCGCCATCCATAAGAATCAACACTTTCTCACAAGTCGAGCTCCGAGTGGGAATCAAATTCGCAGTCATGACCTGCATGAACTGCATTACCTCTATGTGTGACCTTTACCTTTGAGATGGAGGCCTGGGTTTTGTGCGCAACACGTCATCCTCTTATGGTGATAATTTCTGACAAGAAATTTCAAAATCCCTTTATGCATGAAAAAGTTAACAGAACAGACAATATCGGCCTGCATGAACTGCATGACCTCTAAGTGTGACCTTGACCTTTGAGCTGGAGGCCTGGATGTTTCTCGCGACACATCATCCTCTTGTGCCAAGTTATTTCAAAATCCCTTGATGCATGACAAAGTCATAGCTAGACAAGACGCACACTGAATCGCCATTGTGACAACTATGTCGAGCTGTCCACAAGCGGGCTCGACAATAAATTTAAAGCTTTAAATAAAACTCAACAAGTTTGGACCATCTGTCATAAAAATGCACTAAAAAAGCATAACATAACTTCATAAAATAATAATAGGTGCGAAAAGAATACAGTAAAGACTGTATATTAATACTGAAATGTGTATTATCAAGCCACATGAAATAAAGCAAGGATTTTATTATAAATAAAGCTTTGTCCCGACTACTCCTGATCCGCTTCCCTTAACTTGGTAGGGATGACCATTACCAACTCTAGTTGCACATTTCTTCATCGTGTTCCAGTTTAATGATTTTTAGTGGATTTATGGCTCTTTCTGCTGTAGGGGAGACATCTGTTTTAAGCTCGACTGATCAGAGATCAGCAGAGCTTATGCCGTGGTGCGTCGTCCGTCTGTCCGTCCGTCTGTCTGTCCGTAAAGTTTTATTTGTAGCGACTACTCCTCTGAAACTACTGGATGGATATTCATGAAACTTTACAGAAATGTTGCCCATAAAGTCTAGTTGATCCTAGCAAAAGTTCATGTTGATGTGAAATCCAATATGGCCGTCAAAGCTAAAAATAGATTTTTAAAATACAAGTTTGTAGCGACTACTTCTTGAAAACTATAAGTGATATTGATATGGGACTTTTTCTAAAATGATCAGCATGACATGTTGTTGGTCCTTGTCAAAAATCGTTTTGATTCGACGTTAAACATGGCTGCCAGCGGCCATCTTTGTTTACATAGAGATATATAATAAAAACTTGTAGCGACTACTCCTCTGAAACTACTTGGCGGATTTTCATGAAACTTTACAAGAAGGTTGCTCTTGATGTGTAATTGATCCTAGCAAAATTTCAGATCGACCAGAAATTCAAGATGGCTGCCACAGCTAAAAATAGATTCTTAAAAAATAGGTTTGTAGCGACTACTTCTTGAAAACTATAAGTGATATTGATATGGGACTTTTTCTAAAATGATCAACATGACATGATGTTGATTTGAGTCGAACATTATTTTGATTCGACGTTCAACATGGCTGCCAGTGGCCATCTTTGTTTACATAGAGTTATATAGTAAAAACTTGTAGCGACTACTCCTCTGAAACTACTTGACGGATGTTCATGAAACTTCACAGGAATGTTGCTCTTGATGTCTAGTTGATCCTAGAAAAATTTCAGGCTGGCCGGAAATTCAAAATGGCCACCACGGCTAAAAATAGATTTAAAATAAATAAATTTGTAACGACTACTTCTTGAAAACTGTAAGTGATATTGATATGGGACATTTTCTAAAATGATCAGCATGACATGATTTTGATCCTTGTCGAAATTTATTTTGATGCGACTTTAAACATGGCCGCTGGCGGCCGTCTTTGTTTACATAGATTTATATACTAAAAACTTGTAGCGACTACTCCTCTGAAACTACTTTATGAAACTTCACAGGATTGTTGCTAATTTTTTTAGGTCGGCCGGAAATTCAAGATGGCCACCATGGCTATAAACAGATTTTTAGCTCGACTGATCAGAGATCAGCAGAGCTTATGCCGTGGTGCGGCGTCCGTCGTCCGTCTGTCCGTCCGTTCGTAAACTTTTTTTGTAGCGACTACTCCTCTGAAACTACCGAATGGATTTTCATGAAACTTTTCAGAAATGTTGCCTACGAAGTTTAGTTGATCCTAGCAAAAATTCATTTTGATGTGAAATCCAAGATGGCCACCAAATCTAAAAATAGGTTTTTAAAAAACAAGTTTGTAGCGACTACTTCTTGAAAACTCTAAGTGATATTGATATGGGACTTTTTCTGCAATGATCAGCATGACATGATGTTGGTCCTTGTCGAAAATCGTTTTGATTCGACGTTAAATATGGCTGCCATATATAAAGAAAACTTGTAGCGACTACTCCTTGAAAACTATAAATAAGTGATATTGATATGGGACTTTATCTAAAATGATCAGCATGACATGATGTTGGTCATTGTCAAAAATCGATGTTAAACATGGCTGCCATCGGCCATCTTTGTTTACATAGAGTTATATAGTAAAAACTTGTAGCGACTACTCCTCTGAAACTACTTGGCGGATTTTTTCTTGATTTTCATGAAACTTTACAGGAATGTTGCTCTTAATGTCTAATTGATCCTAGCAAAATATCAGATCGGCCAAAAATTCAAGATGGCCGCCACAGCTAAAAATAGATTTTTAAAAAATAAGTTTGTAGCGACTACTTCTTGAAAACTATAAGTGATATTGATATGGGACTTTTTCTAAAATGATCAGCCTGACATGGTGGTTATCCGAGTCGAACATTATTTTGATTCAACGTTAAACATGGCTGCCAGTGGCCATCTTTGTTTACATAGAGTTATATAATGAAAACTTGTAGCGATTACTCCTCTGAAACTACTCGACGGATTTTCATGAAACTTCACACGAATGTTGCTCTTGATGACTTATTGATCCTAGCAATTTCAGGTCGGCTGGAAATTCAAGATGGCCACCATGGCTAAAAATAGATTTTCAAAATACAAGTTTGTAGCGACTACTTCTTGAAAACTATAAGTGATATTGATATGGGACTTTTTCTAAAATGATCAGTATGACATGGTGTTGATACTTGTCAAAAATTATTTTGTTGGTTTCTCCCAATTCTCTGCCGCTGCGGAGCGGCAGCAGCAGAAGATAGGAGGGTTCATTTCCACATCACAGTAGCCCCGCCGATTGATTTGACGTTAAACATGGCCGCCAGCGGCCATCTTCGTTTACACAGAGTTATATAATGAAAACTTGTAGCGACTACTCCTCTGAAACTACTTGACAAATTTTCATGAAACTTCACAGGAATGCTGATCTAGCTATCAAAAACCTATCAGTAGAGCTTCAAGGTCATTGACCTCTTGTTTATGACCCAAAGTGGTGCAGCAAGGTCTCAGGTTTTGGCTCTGCCCACTGGGCCCCCTTGGGGTAATAGGGTAAAAAATCGCAAACAAATGCATATCTTGTTCAAATGCGAATGGATTTGATTCTAATTTTGTATGGTCCTTTAGGGACTCCAGGCACAACATAAACAAAATGAGGTTTGTCCTCCTGTGTAATGGGGCCCATCTACAGGGGTACAACTTGGGAGCTTGCAGTAATTTACTATTACAGAGTTTCGGCCATATGACACTAACTGCTTCTATACCCTTCGAGATTTCAAGTTCATGAATGGTGTTTTTCTTAGTTAGGATGTGTAGATGCGCAATCATGTCTCGGATTTTGCATTTACCAGCTGGAGCCTTCTAGTGGGTAATCAGGTCAAAAGTCACCAAAAATGCATGCGGTATCTTGTCCAAATATGAATGATTATGAATCACAAATTTGGTAGGGTCATTTATGGACACGGGGTACATTATATACAAGCAAGGTTTTTACGCAAAACGTAAAATAGCTGCCGAGAGATAAGAAGTTAACATAATAATATATCAAATCACGGGTGTTAAAACAATATTGAAAAAACTAAATGTTGCCAGGGAGACATAAACACGCCACGACCATTTTTAGCTCTACTGGCCAAGGGCCAGCTGAGCTTTTGGGATGGTGTGGTGTCCGTCGTCCGTCGTCTGTCCGTCCGTCCGTTAACTTTTACCTCGTTAAGACGATAGGGCCTTCATTTTTTATCTGATCTTTACCAAACTTTAACAGATTGTTAATATCAATGAAAGCTCGGACAAGTTTGAAAACCAGCCAGATCGAACCAGTAACAGCGGAGTTATGGCCCTTGATTTAGTTAAAAATGCTATATTTTGCATCGTTAAGACGATAGGGCCTTCATTTTTTATCCGATCTTTACCAAACTTTAACAGATTGTTAATATCATTGAAAACTTGGACAAGTTCGAAAAGCAACCAGATCGGACAAGTAACAGCGGAGTTATGGCCCTTGATTTAGTTAAAAATGCCATATTTTGCCTCATTAAGACGATAGGGCCTTCATTTTTTATCCGATCTTTACCAAACTTAACAGAATGTTAACATCAATGAAAGCTCAGACAAATTCGACAACAGCCAGATCGGACCAGTAATAGCAGAGTTGTGGCCCTTGATTTAGTTAAAAATGCTATATTTTGCCTCGTTAAGAGATAGGGCCTTCATTTTTTATCTGATCTTTAACAGATTGTTAATATCAATGAAAGCTCAGACAATTTCGAAAACCAGCCAGATCGGACCAGTAACAGCTGAGTTATGGCCATTGATTTCATTAAAAATGCTCTATTTTGCCTCGTTAAGACGACAGGGCCTTCATTTTTTCATCCAGTCTTTACCAAACTTTACCAGATTGTTAATATTAATGAAAGCTTGGACAGGTTCGAAAACCACCCAGATCGGACCAGTAACAGCGGAGTTATGGCCCTTGATTTAGTTAAAAATGATATATTTTGCCTCGTTAGGGCCTTCATTTTACCAAACTCTACCAGATTGTTAATATCAATGAATGCTCGGACGAGATTGAAAACCAGCCGGATTGGACTATTTACACAGGAGTTATGGCCCTTGATTTTCTGAAATGTTCCTATTTGGACTCATTAAGACGAAAGGACCTTCATTTGGCCGGATTTCAGTGAAACTTTTCAGTGATGATCAGTACCAGGTCTAGTTGTTCATTTAGTGACCATGTTCCGGTTGAATGATTTTGGCGGAGTTATGGCCCTTTAAAGGTTTTAATACACAAACTTTGTCCTGACTAGTTCTCTGAACCCCTGGCCGGATTTAAACAAAATCTTTTAGGGATGATCAGTTCCTGGTCTAGTTGTGCAAATCATCACCGTGTTCTGGTTGAATGATTTTTTGGCAGAGTTAGAGCCCTTTAAAGGTTTTAATGCACAAACTTTGTCTGGACTAGTTCTCCTGAACCCATCTCCAGATTTTAACGAAACTTTGCAGGAATGATCAGCACCAAGCCTAGTTGTACATATCATCATCGCATTCAGGTTTACAGATTTTTGGCACAGTTATGGCCCTTTAAATGTGTTTGAGACACAAACATTTTTCGGGTTCTGGCTGGATGATCAATATCAAGCGTAGTTGTGCATATTATCGACATATTCCGGTTGAATGATTTTTGGCGGAGTTATGGCCCTTTAAATGTTTTAATAGACAAACTTTGTCCAGATTAGTCTCTTCTGAACTCCTTTCCGGATTTCAACGAATCTTGTTGGGGATGATCAGTACCAAGCCTAGTTGCACCTGTCATTGCAGTGTTGTGGTTGAACTAATTTTGGCAGAGTTTATATGACCCCTTAAAGGTTTTAATACACTAATTTTAATAGACTAGTTCTCTTGATTTCAACAAAACTTGGCAGGGATGATCAGTACCAAGCCTAGTTGCGTATGTCATCACCATGTTCCGTTGAATGATTTTTGAAAGAGTCATGTCCCCTTATGCATAAACTTCAGCTTTAGCCAGTAGAGTGTCCACAGGCCCTCTTGGGCCTCTTGTTTCTTACATTCTTCCCAATCTTTACCATCAGTTCTTCCTACCAAGCCTTTTAAATCAATGTTGGTGACCTCGCTTCTTTCTGTTAAAATACCTTGACATGCCTTACATATTGATTACAATTACTTTGTAACACGACGTGCTAGAAGTACACATCAGCACACTACAGAAATACAATTGTTCATATGTAAGGGATACGTGTGCGTTAGAGTGTGCATTACAACACATATAAACTGTTAACTATTACCATGTGTAATTATAAGATTGCATTATCAAAGTGAAAAATGTAAAGGAACTGTTGCTACCTTACCATAAGCAATAATGAAAACCAATGAAAATTAAAAAGAAAAAGGGCTTGAACCCTACCTTCCTGGGCACTAACGCCTCGATTATCTGCGCTATTTAGGCTTGTGAGTGTTATGTCGCTAATATACTTATAATAGTAATGATTACATGCTACATTTCAGTAGACTGGTTTACAAAAACGTCATTTCAGCAAGTGAAATGGTAACTTTCAACATTACAAAATATGTGTTATACCATTCAAGTTTTTCAGACGAGTTCTCTAGGAATTCAAGCATGCTTATTGCCACTTACATGAGTCACAGTCTGTTAACCATGGACAATTATAAAACCCATCAGCTGCCGAAAGCTGCCTTCGGCAGCAGAATAAAAGATGTTTTGACCTTCTGCATAAAGGGGCCCCTCTACATGGGGTACAACTTGGAAAACTTGCAGTTATTTACTATTACAGATTTTTGACGTGCCATAAAACACCATTCATTCATTCATTCTATTACGGAGTTTCAGCCTTGTGATGCTAACTTCTATACCCTTTGAGATATCAAGTTCATATATGGTGTGTTCCTCAGTTAAGGATATGTAGATGGGCAATAATTAAAGATTTTGTATTTAGGCTCCATCCACTGGGGCCCCCTAGAGGGTAATCAGGTAAAAATCCACAACAAAATGCATAATATCTTGTCCAAATGTGAATATTTTGATTCCAATTTGGTATGGTCATTTAGGGGACTCAAGGCACAGCATATATAAAAAAGGTTTTGTCCTCCTGTGTAATTTAGCGACCCATCTACAGCCCCCTGTCAGTCCTCTAGATCTGCTACTTTTATCATTTCTATATATTTCTATGAAAGTGAAAAGCAAATGGTCCACCATAACCATCTATCTGATATCTGATCTAGCTATTCAATAAAGTGTCTTGTTCACACTTACATGTATGTGAGCCTGCAACTCAAGATTCTGTCAGGTGACAATACATGTCATGCTCTGTGAGTAACTGGGCTGCACAACATCCTATTTACTTCATACAAATTAGCAAATTGACTATTTGAATTGTTTTGGTTGGCTGATTTGTATTCAAGCGTGTGTATTGGTATTACTTCTTGTGGCTAACTCACAGGAGAAGCTTGTTTGTAATTGATAGGATCTTCAGTTAGTTAGAGACATTTATGAAATTAAGTAAACAACATTGGTGTTGATCAACTAAAAAAGGTAAGTGAACTTGAAATAAAAAATATCATAGTTTATTGGTATTAATTGATTGTTGTTGGGTTTTTTCACTAGAAAAATATGGTCATATCTAAAATTTTATACAGTATAACATTTCATAGAAATATTTATAACTAATTAGAACAACAGATATTAAATTATAGTGCATATTATTAATATTGAATTTTGTTTTCAGTATTATAGAATTACCTCAAAGCTGAATTTAAGCCATAACATGTTTATAAAACACAAACAAATTGGTCTATAGATAGCTTACGACAACATTACAATTGCAAGATACTCAACTTGCCTTAGTCCACGAACGGAAAAACTTCCCCAAATACCCTTCCCGGGACTCCCGGCACCAAGGGCGCCGCCAAATACACCCGTACAAGCAAGAGTCACACAGAGTTACTTCCTCTTTCCGTCGTGGCGTCATCGGTAAAGAACGCGATAAATCGACGGTCTCAAAATATTTGTCTTTTTCCACGTAACAAATGGTTTTAATTGTTTTATTACTTTAATTTTACTTCCCATATGTTATTTTCTTACGAGTTTATGATCGTAATTGGTGTTTTTTACACCGGCTTTGTTCTTTACGCAGTTAATTCAGACCGCAATTCGTAAACAATTGTCTACTTCCGGTTTACCAACATTTGTAAATTCTGTCGAAAAATAGCTTTTAACTTCTATTAGAAGTTTTGAATTTGACACCGGAACGTAGACACCCCTCCTACTCGTGTCAACACTCCAGTAAATAGTTTTCTTATATTATTGGGTTCGTGTTGTTTGTTATATAATCACAGTTGGTGCTTTTAGAACACCTTCTGCTGTTATTTTCTATATTTCAGTAACAGCAATGGGGAGTGGGACCTTAGTCTAATTGGGAGTCGGGCCCTAGCCCACTACGGCCCGTCCGGACTCCCAGGGATTGGAAACATCACCCGTACGAAGTCCTGACCTTCTATCGGTGATGTCCCCCAACCCAGCCATATGCAGTCCCATTCCCCACCCACTCCTGTGAAGGAAACATCAATGGGGAGTCGGGCCCTAGCCCACTACGGCCCGTCCGGACTCCCAGGGATTGGAAACATCACCCGTACGAAGTCCTGACCTTCTATCGGTGATGTCCCCCAACCCAGCCATATGCAGTCCCATACCCCACCCACTCCTGTCCGGGGGACCATGGTGACTCAGATAACTCTCTACCTCGTCGGTACACTGTTGGAGTGGTCGCATTCGCTTGGAGACAACCAAATAGCCCGCTTAGCTCAGTCAATGAACGACGTCGACTATCTTGCGCTCACTAAAGAAAGTCCCGTACCCCACCCACTCCTGCTCAAGCTACCAGGTAGTGCGGGGGTCACGCCGACTACAAACTCTCTGCCTCATGGGTAATCTGAAGGTCCTCAGAACAGATTCCATTCACTCCTCCAGGTCACCTTTCAGAGAGTCAACACACAGAGGGCGGTCTAGGAGCAACCGTCACCTGTCTAGAGACAGCTCAGGTAATACTTCCTCAGCTGAAATTTATGCTTTTAAGCACGGCCTAGGGCCGAAAGGGTATTCTTACGGTATTCTTACTGTATTCAATACCGTTGTTATGGTTAGGGCCACCTAACGAAGGATATAGTCTCTTCTGAAGGTCTCTGCTAGTATAAAATCCAGACTAGTTGTCTGGAGGGAAGCTAAATAAGACTTCTTTCTATGGTATGGGAAGAGGACTTAGGTTTATGTGTTGGTACTCACATGTAAGGGAAGTTTCTGTCATGGGTCACAATTATCTGTTATTATAATTTCTTACGTGTTGTATAATCACAGATTAAATAGAATAGAATAGAATATTTTATTGTAATATTCATAACAATGTGAACATGACATTGAACTAACAGGTAATCAAATCATATGATAGCAATAAGAAATAAAGATAAACATATGGATTACCTGTCAGGAGGGCCGAATGGTCTAATGCGCCAGACTCAAGGTTATACCTTCATAAACGAGTGTTCTGGTCCACGACCTTACACGTGGTTTCAGATCCCACTTCTGACACATACTTTTAACATACTAGTAAAATGTGTCAGAGACACTTTCCTTGTTCTTCCTTTTCAGTGTGGTGTCAGAAACACTTACCATCAATAGGACTGAGACCTCTTTAGGAAATCATACTTTCCTAGACGGTGCTCCCTACTGGGAAAGGCCTTTTTAATTCATAGGGAAGTCATATCTTCCTACTGACAGGGCGCTCTATACAGGCCATCTACATCAGAGAAGGTAAATTATCGAAGTCTTATCTCTGATTCTGATTAATAGCAGGCCTGGTGGTATTCTATTCTCAAATAGAATTCATTCTTTTGTCGAACAGAATTACCCTTTTTTCCAAGTTGTTGCAACATTTGTAAACACTTCTTAAGCATTGTCTACCTATGTTCTCGATTTTAGAAACTTATTTAATGCTTTTATATCTTTGAATATCTCGGCGTTTACAAAAAGCGTTAAGAGTATTCAATTTAAAGTATTTCCTCTCATGGTTTGCTTTATAACCACTACAGGAATCTGATACTTGTCTTAAACTAAAGATTCTTAGTGAATTACTTTGTTCTTTTCTGTCCTTACGGACTTAACTACAGAACTTGTTTTGCAGGTAACCTCGATAGAAGTCGATACCTGCTGTCGAGTTCCGTCACAAGAATATCAAGGATGATGTAAGTGACTACGGCTTCTCCGTCATACTCTAATGATTAGGGTAAGAATTCATGGCCTTCGCCATAACGTGCATAGGTTTCAGCGTTAATTGTAGCCACAGTCTTAAGAAGTAAATCAGTTTATTTCTTTCTGTATATGGTTTTCCTTATCAGGACACCTAATTCAACTTGTCCTATCGCCTTGTTGAGTACTGTTTGTGGCAGGACTAAGATGATTATTGCCAGTCTATGGATTATGCTCATCAGACTTGCAGGTATATGAGCATTTATTTTATTTAGCGCCGGTAGTATTTATATCAAGGGGTGTCATTAAGAGGTAGGCGGTTAATTCGCCCTGCTACTTAAACCTTTCTACCAGGCTAATATGAATACTTTACTAATATTGTATACTAGTATCTATCTAATACCCGGCTACTTTGCTCTGTGTGCCTCTAATTTGAAAAGTTAATGATATCTATGTACATGTATATCACCACCTTTTTTGAGGTAAGTTATATAAATTAATTACAGTGGCAGATGCTGTTTTATTCATTTGCACATGCAGTTGCTGGCTGAGTCTTCCTTTTGCTGGTAAGTTGATATGGGGGACTTCCGTGGCTGAGTGGTTAGTCTCTTACTTGATATCACTGCCACTCACCTCTGTTTTATGATGGTGTCCCGGTTAGCTCAGTTGATAGAGCTTTCGCCCTGTAAGGGAGGAGTCCGGTTTTACGTGTCCCATACCAGGCACAAGACAACTGGCATCTTGTTGTTTTTTTTGTGTTTTTTTTTTGTTTGTTTTTTTGTGGATATTATGATATACCTTATATTTCATTGTTTGTGTTTCACTTGTGAAATATCGACAGACATAATGCCGCTGTTGACCTTTTGTCGTCTCTGTTTTAGCGCATTATGTTTTGCTGCTTAAGTATCAAGGTTAGAGTACATAATAAGTTATTAATAGAATCATTTTTGGTTTGTCGTGAATATAAGGATTTTCTTATTAGAAAAACTTATTTTCACCAGAGCCTTAGCACGAGTGTATTATGCGTGTTTTCTCACTGATACACCTGTGGGGTTTTGGGATTACCCTAGGGTTGATTAAGGTCTCCTTCTGTACCGCTTAAATCTCCACGGGGTACCTCCAGAGCCGGAGCTGCAAAGCGAAGGCGACGGTACTAATGAGCGGGCAGCCAAGCACGGGCTGCTCTCCGCCCCCGGTTTACACCTGTTAGGCAGTTTCAGTAAGTTCGGAGTAATCGGCTTCAAAGCCGCTATCCTCAACCCTAAGTGGGTTTGTTCGCGGTTCCTCTGACTAAGCCTTGTCTGATGGAGTTCTTCGTCATTCATCTCTTACCTCTGGGGTTGCGTTCCTTGTGTAGCTTATTAGATGCGGTTGCAGGACATAACACTCCTTTTCTTGCAGCTAAGATCATTGTCCAGTTTCTAGATTCCTTACCCCTCCCACTTCTCCATACAGTCATACAGTTAATGGGCTGTAGTGCCAGGGTTCGTTCTCCATTAGCCCTAGGGGTACTGATGATAGTTGGCGTATTTGTTTTTCATACCCCCTCCTGTTTAATATTGCTAGAACCAGGATACATTCTCCTTGTTTTCTATCAGTTTAGAGAGTAGGTCTATCAGTATGAGTAAGTTCCTAACATTATGGTAGGCTATACTATTGTTAGACCCGGCTTCTAATCCGTACATTAATTATGCCATAAGAGCCGGACTTCTCTTTTTGAAGTCTTTCCTTCAGGCAGTTTGAGATACATCTGGCATCTATTTATTTATTGGTTCTATATGCCACATTCGTATGGAAACACAGTTTCTTTTCGGCTAGATCTTTTACTAGAACACAGATTTGCGGGTGAATGCGTGTGCACAACCACATTCAAGGTGACATTCTGCCTTGGTCAGAACAAGGGGGGGGGGTGCGTGCCCATACACAGCCACATTCAAGGGGACATTCTGCCGTGGTCTAGGGGTTTCGTAGAGCTGCCCTAAATGCATGTCTAAGGATCTCTCAGTTTGGCTTAGAGGGCCACATGGTAGGTTTGTTCACTAACTAGGTGTGTTGCCCTGAATAAATAAATTCTTTTATTATTTACGCCTGGTTTATTTACGCCTGGCTCTATTTACGCCTGGTTTTATTTAAGCCTGGTTTTTGGCCAGACGGACTCAATTACATATTACGCCTCATTTTACGCCTGGTTTCTACATTCTTATCAAAACCACCTGTACGCCTGGTCACCATCAAAATTACGCCTGGTTTAGTTATCAATATTACGCCTGCTTTACGGGCGTCGCAGTTCGTACGGGCAGCACTTCTGTCCATCTTGATTTCTTCCCTAAGCGGGGTTTATATCAGGTTTTACAGTCTACCTCTGCCACTGATTCATTCGGAATCAGTATGCAACCTCACGTTTGTCGATTCAAACTACATCTTCAGACTTCATTTTCTGTAATAGTTGCTCACACAATTGTACCTCTAGGAGGTCCTTCACTGGGCTACTCTGAGGTCACAGAGGTTTAGCTGGTTAGAATAAGTGTAACGCATTGTTTGTTTACACTCCCACCGCAGTCGGAGTTGGGTTTTTTCTTGTTTCCCACTTTGAGCTTATATCACTCCCCTTCTTAGTTTAGAATACTTAGAAGTTAAAGTGGCTCTTTTTGGCCTGTTTGACTTCTGTTCTCCGGCCCTCCTTTGAACTTTTCGGTTAATCTTAGATAGACTACCCTTTAGACTATCTTCTTTTAGCCTTGTGGCTCAGATTTAGTGAGCCCATTCTAGGAACTGAAGTGTCATCAGGCTCATGCTACTAAAGGGATCTCGTTTAACCCCTTCTGGGGATATTCCAGTAACAATCTGTTTGGTTTTGTCTGGGTGTATACCTTATGCAACTCCAATAAGGCTACTAAAGTCAGAGCCTTTATATTCTTAAAATTCACAAATTATTTGTTAGATTCTATCTTAAATAATTTTTCACTGGGTCCAGTTCTTACTACCCAGTCAGTCATGGGGTTGTGCTGCTCTGCCAGTTAGCTGACTTGGCCTTGCCCAAGTCTGTAACTTTGGGCATACAAATCGGTTGCAGTTTTATTTATTATTTTGCTTATCTTGGTTTGTAAGCACTTCATACCACTATGTTCCAAAGGTGTTTGGTTTATACATATTGTATTGTTCATAGTATTCTATGCTTCACACAGTTATCTGGTGTTCATAGTTACATTTACAGCTCAGTTATGAAGCTGTTATTTTAAGTATTGAATCAGGGGGTCGATACTTATTTAAATGATCTATGTAATACAAAAAATTTTCTGTTCCATGGATTAGCTTGAAATTGCCGATTATAATTTTAGATGGTGGTGGACTTATTGTCCTTGAACGAATTGAAGGACTTATGAGGTTGCCATATTCACCTTGTAACGTTCATCTGCCCATCTAAGAAGTTTTAGAGGCTCCTCCTACTGGCTGTATCGCCAGTCAGGATCCCAGATTACGCTATGGTGAGTGTAAGTTGCTTGGGTTCATGCTCTCGTCTGCTTTAATTTCTTGTAATTAGAGCAGGTTTGAGCGTGCTTTGTTACTTGTTGTTCAGAGTTGTTCAAATCCCCTTTACATATTCGGGCACTCATAACAGGTTACATTGTACCACCCCAGCTCATTGTGTTAAAGTCGCAATTGTAATGTTGTCGTAAGCTATCTATAGACCAATATGAAAAATTTTGTTAATTTTAATATTTGTCTATTATACTTACGACAACATTAACTACCCACCCCTCCTTAATTTAGGACTTATTTGCGGAAAGAGGAAGTAACTCTGTGTGACTCTTGCTTGTACGGGTGTATTTGGCGGCGCCCTTGGTGCCGGGAGTCCCGGGAAGGGTATTTGGGGAAGTTTTTCCGTTCGTGGACTAAGGCAAGTTGAGTATCTTGCAATTGTAATGTTGTCGTAAGTATAATAGACAAATATTAAAATTAACAAAATTTTTCATATTACTTTGACAAATATTACACAACTAGCATTATTGAAACAAATAGATGTTGACAGAATATCGGTGTAGCACTCTATGGGAACTCCAAGCTCCACTGAAGTAAGACAAAATAATGTGCTCCAATTATTATGTGATGTACTGTAAGTTCTATGTAAAAATATTTAGTTTTTTTTTTTTACTTAATCTACTTTTAACTTTGCATTTTGTTCAGAGTACACTCACCTTAACAAATTTGTTATGACATACTTTTTGGGTCTATGTTCACATTTCACTGAATAAAAACCAGACAGTTATATTTGCTTTTGCTGCAGTATATGCTTATAATTATATTCAGACAGTTTAATCAACATTCGTTATAATTATTCATCATCGGAAGCCCAGGAATAATTTGTGCTTATGTTTGATAAGTGCCACTGGAAGGAGAAGTAATTAACGGAGAACCTTTTTTTCTCGCCCTTTCGAAGAAAAAAAAAGAGATATGAGAGGTGTTGCTTTTCAACATTCAAGTTTTGCGTTTCAGTCATTTTCTCACAAACTGTATGCACTACACCTTTCAAACACTTTGCTTATAGTTGTATCTTGGATGGTACATGTACATTGCAACGTGACAAATCAAATGTGGAAATGACCTTGACTCTCCAAGCAAAGGGCAGATAACTTAATAATTTTTACGTTCAACTTTTGCATTGAGGTAAATTTCTCGCAAACTGTATGCACTATACACCTTTCAAACCTTGCTTAAAGTTGTATCTTGGGTAGTACATCGCAACGTGACAAAGCAAATGTGAATGTGACCTTGACCCTCCAAGCAAAGGGCAGATAACCTTATAATTTGTAAACTCCATTGTTAAAGCTCTACTGGCCGAAGGTTTATGGGATGGAGTTTGGCCGCCGTCCGTCCACCGTCCGTCTGTTGACTTTTGCCTCGTTAACATGATACTGGCCTTCATTTTTCATTCGGTCTTTTTCAAACTTTACCAGATTGTTGATATCAGTGAAAGCTGAGGGACGAGGTCGAAAACCTTATAATCTTTGGCTAGATTTTAATGAAACTTTGCAGGCTTGATCAGTACTAAATCTAGTTATGCATATCGTCACCGTGTTCCGGTTGAATGATTTTTGGCAGAGTTATGGCCCTTTAAAGGTTTTAATACACAAACTTTGTCTGGACTAGTTCTCCTGAACCCCTTGCCGGATTTCAACAAAAATTTACAGGGATGATCAGTACCAGGCATAGTTATGCATGTCCTCGCCGTATTTCGATTGAAAGCTTTTTGGTAGAGTTATGGCCCTTTAAAGGTTTTAATACACAAATTTTGTCCAGACTAGTTCTCCTGAACCCCTTGCCGGATTTTGGCGGGGATGATGAGTACCGAGCCTAGTTGCGCATATCACCGCCTTGTTCTGGTTGAATGATATTTGGCAGAGTTATGGCCCTTTAAAGGCTTTAATAAACTAACTTTGTACATGCCAGTTCTCCTGAACTCCTGGTTGGATTTCAGTGAAACTTGGCAGGAATGATCAGTACCAAGCCTAGTTGCGCATATTATTGTCATGTTCTGACTGAATTTTTTTTTTTTAGTTGTAGCCAGTAGAGTGATACAGGCCCTCTTGGACCTCTTGTTAGTTGTTAAAATGTTTACAAACTTTCATTTAAGAATCATTTATCTTTTATTTTTAAGTCCCGCCCCCTTTAGACGAGGCATGCGAATCCGCAGATTTCTTGTTATTTTCCTTCTTTACTAAATTGGACAAATGAACTGACATGATAATAACTTTGTGTTTGGAATATAAATGCTGATTTAACACTACAGAGGAGTGTTACAAATTATGTACACTTTCGGTAAAACAGCTTAGTTTGTATCGAGTGTTCATCAAAACTATGATTCTCCCAAATACGTGTCTAAAATATGGCGCATTATTCTTCTGTTGGTAATTGATTATTCGGGAACCAGCCTTATATACAGTGATTACTTCGTTTTTAAGGACACATTTCCCAACGCTACTTGGTCATTGAAAAAGCATGGGAAGCTTGAATATTTACAGCCAGCATGCTTCATGGCTGATCAACTCAGGTATATAAATTGAGGCCCGCTCTTAGTTTTTTATTTGTAGAGCATTGCTATATTGAGAGTAAGAATAGCTTAACAACACTTTGTAATTTACTTTAATGAAGAAATATATCTTCATAATTTAGCTTTTGAATACAAAACTTATCTCGTATTTCTTAATTGTTTTTAGACCAAAAATCAGAGCACAACTCAATAAATACACAACATTCTTTAATGTGTTATTATGTGTACTGGTCACAAATGCTTATTGTGTGGGCCTCATAATCACACTTTGCTCATGAAAGTTACCTATAGAAATTCTCTCCATCGGCTCGAAATATGTCCTTAAAGCTGTACAGTCCCTATTTTAACTGGTAATAACTCATGAATATGAATGAGTCACGTGTGAAGTAGTTTCAAATCGACGAACACCCCAAAAGTCGGTATGTAAGGCAGAAATCGATTTCACATTTTTATTTTGTCTCCGTACAGGTAACATTGATAAATATACGGCTTCAGAATATATCTAATAAAAAAATAGTTACCCATAACTGGATTTGAACCACAGCATTGCACTTGTATTTTTTGAAAGATGTACGCTGAACCACTAGACCACTGCCATTTATTGGTATGTTGTAGCATTTTAACAATACATAGGCATTACGTAATAAGGCCTCACTAATACAAATCGAGCTCCCAGTGGGATTCGAACCCGCAGCGGTGAGAGGCGAAGGTTACAACGCAACATTGTTAACCATTCGGCCACAGAGATGCTTAACGGCAGATTTTATTACCAAAACATTGTGTATATTAATATATACCTGTACTACTTTATTTTATTAACATTATTACATCTGTAATATATGACAAGTGTTTTACATTCATCTTGCATCGTATCATAAGTATGTAAAGTATTGGTATACGCTATAAGCTTCGATAATCTCCGTACCCGAGCACCTGCTATTTCTGATAGTTTTCCTTATAAATATTACCGACAAATTGATGCTTTGCATTAAAATTTCCTTGTTTCATATTATGGGATATTATCCCAAGGGCAGTTACAATATTGTTAACAAATTACGTCTGACTAAATTAAGTCATAAAATAAATTGGAAATAAATACATTTTTAAGTAGTCGGCTAGTGCGAAATTATTCCACATTAGGAATTGTCATTTTTATTTTCCACAGAAATTTGTATTAATCACAGACTGAACTGTAATATAAAGTATTAATTGTGGCAAATTGTTGAAAAAAAGAAACAGAGATCTTTTTGCTGTGAGAATCGTAGCTGATGTATGGTTTTATAGTATGTACCGACCATTGAGCTTTGATACGGCCTATAGGAAATATCATGAGGTAGGTATGTTGCACGACTGCATCCACACTTACGGCGAAGTTTCTGTACACTAGGACAGCGAGCACCATAACTCTGTTATGCATTTTATTAAAGTTATATCTCCCTTTTCGTCTTGACTTTCAGTCAAAATTTTGAATGTACAGTCATATTCCATAAAAAACAATTCTTAGAAAGCTTTGAAACTCGAGTCACACAATCATGTTCATCATCATTACACAACCATATTTGAAAAGCACAATAATTCTGTCATGCAATTATCATAATTATTAAATCTTCCTTTTCCTCATACATTATAGGTTTTTGGTTAAAATTTTGAATGTAGATCGAGTCATATATTTCCAAAACCAATTTGAAATTTTTGAAACTTGGCACACATGTTCATCATGTTACACAGCCATGTGTGACAAGCACCATAACTCTATCATGCATTTTACCAGAATTATCCCCCTTTTTACTTAAAATTTTGGTTAAAATTTTGAATGTTCTCCGAAGTCCTATTGACAGAAAACTTTGAAACTTGGCATACATGTTCATCGGCTGTATTAATGCAAGCATCAAAACTTTGTCATGCCTTAATTTACCAAAATTATTCCAAAATTATTCCCCTTTTCATCTTAGAATCTTTGTGGTAGAAGTTAGCAATCCAACATTCATACCACTATTGGTGCTTTTTGTACTTTATTGTTTTTGGAATGGGGTATATAATTACATAAATCGGCTATATAATATATTGATAGAAAAGTGTCAATAGGTATTGAAATTTACATCATGTTTAAACAAGCAAGGTTTTACGCAGGCAAAAAGTTAACATAATAATGAGATCAAGTCACGGGTGTTAAAACAATATTGAAAAATATAAATGTTGTCACGGAGACATAAACATGCCACGACCGTTTTTTCTTACATTCTTCCCGATTTTTACCATCATTTCTTCCTACCAATTAAGCATTTTGAATCAATGTGGGTGACTAGTCGCTCTTTCTGTTTAATTACCTTGACATGCCTTACATATTGATTACAATTTACCATTGTAACACAATGTGCTGGAAGTACACATCAGCACAGAAATACAATTGTTCACATGTAAGGGATACCTGTGCGTTAGCATGTGCATTACAACACATTATAAACTGTTCACTATTACCATGTGTAATTATAAGACTGCATTATAAGATTGCGTTATCAAAGTGAAAAATGTAAAGGAACTGTTGCTACCTTACCGTTAGTAATAATGTAAACCATAAAATAAAAGCTAGTGAATGTTTCGTCGCTAATGGTAACCTTTCAACATTACAAAATATGTGTTTATAGCATTCAAGTTTTTTAGACGAGTTCACTAGGAATTGAAGTTGTAATGCATGCTTATCATCGACTATATGATTCACAGTCCGTTAACGATAGACAAACACAGAAACACCATATAAGTACTCTATATTTAGTTGTTTACTATGTACCTTCATAGGGTATTAAAATTAATAACAATTTGTGAGTTTTATGCCACCAAAGTGGGCATAAATCATGTCCATCTGTTGGTCCATCCATTTTGAAACAATCATATCTCAGCCAGAACTTCTGAAGTACTGCAGGAATTTCATGAGACAAATCACACAGCTGTTAATCACAACAAGAAGTTGTGCAGAGCTGGAGATAATTTTTGACTGCAATGAGTATTTACTCATCAGATTCAAAATGATTGAGTAACAAGGATAGATCATGCTTTCAAACTGGATGTGAATTAATACATTTTAAAAGAAACAACTATTCTGATTATATGGAAGTTAATTAAGTTAAAGCAAAAGAAACACTAATATTTTCTAAAGTGTCTTTTTGGTATTGTGTGCAGCCGTCCCAAATAACAGAAGCATATTCAAGTATTGGTCTTAAAAACGATAAATATTTGGTTTAAAGCTTTATGATTGATTAAAAACTTTATTTTCCGCATCATTCCTAATATTTTAGCGGCGTAGTAATATTGGTAATATGTTCGTGCCATTTACCGTCATGACTAAGCGTTAAACCCAAGAGTTTATGGTGTTCAACAAAATTAACTGGCATATTATTAAAAATCAACGACACCCCTGTCTATAATCTTTTGTGTTTAGATCAGTTTCTTACTGAGCTTTATAAGTATTAATTAAAGCAATGCAACTATATTTATTTCATTATATATGTCCACAAAATGTTTTATAATCAATTTATAAATAGTAAGGATCTGAAAACAAGCTAATAACAGCTTCATAAATTCTTCACTGAATCTGAAATAGCTATTTTAGTCACATAAACTATAAAAACATGTTTTAAAAAAAGCCAATAAAATGTAAGCTTATATATATAAATTCATCTTGTTCATAGATGCTACAGTATGATACCTGTATGTCAAAGTCACATAAATATTAGCTTATTAAAGGGAGACATGGCAATCTTGATTTTTGAAAACTTATGGCACTACTTGTTCAGTCATTAATATTATAGAAACAGTATAAAGCATTTTTTTTTTTTGCATATTTAATATTAACTGTTGATTATTTATATTCACCAATAATACATTCAAACCTTATTATGGTAGTAATATATTCAAACCTATGGTAGAAGAGATTGCCATGTGCCCCTTTAAGGTACATTAGTAAGTATACTACATATTCAAATCTGGGTTCAATAAAGTGAAAATTCATGGTTTGATCATGCTTGTCCAATAATTACACACATTAAATGCTTCAATGGGAAGCAACATTTCAGCTGTAACCAGCAAATTGTAGCAGTAAACTTTATGTTGAGTGATAATGAAATTGCACATATCATTTTTAGCTCTACTGGCCGAAGGCCAGCAGAGCTTATGGGAGGACGAGTCGTCCGTCCGTTGTCTGTCCGTCCATTGTCCGTCCGTCCATCGTCTGTTAACTTTTGCCTTGTGAACACTCTAGGGCCTTCATTATTAATCGGGTCTTTACGAAACTTTGCTAGTGCCTTTATATCAATGAAAGCTCGGACAAGTTCGAAAACCAGCCAGTAAGCCTTGTGAACACTTATTATTTGATCGTTACCAAACTTGCACAGATTGTTAACTAATACCAATAAAAGCTTGGACAAATTTGTTCGAAAATCAGCTAAATTGGGTCAGTAACACCAGAGTTATGGCCCTTGTTATTAAGTCTTGTGAACACTCTAGCACCTTCATTTATTATTTGATCTTTATCAAACTTACATAGATTGTTAATATCAATGAAAGCTCAGACAAGTTCGAAAACCTGCCAAATCGGATGAGTAACACCGGAGTTATGGCCCTCGTTTTGCTGAAAATGCCATATTCTGCCTTGTGAACACTCTTAGCACCTTCATTCTATTTTCCATTTGGTCTTTACCAAACTTTAAGAGATTGTTAATATCAATGAAAGCTCGGACAAGTTCAAAAACCAGCTATATCGGACCAGAAACACCAGAGTTATGTGCCTTTGAATTATTGAAATATGCCATTTTCAGCTTTGTGAACACTCAACATTTTGTATTCGATATTTCCCAAACTTGGCCAGATTGTTGATATCAATGAAAGCTCAAACGAGTTTGAGAACCAGGCAGATCGAACAAGTATAACAGAGTTATGGCCCTTTTTCAATATTTGGTAATGCACACTCCAAACTCAAAGGGTCGTGGGTTCAAGTCTCACTGGAGGCATATTTTTTTGCTCATCCAATTAATTAATGGTGTCTGAGCACTTGGCACAATTGTTGATCCAATTAATTAATGTTGTCAGGACACTTAACTTGGCACATTTGCTCATCCAATTATAATTAATGTTGTCCGGACACTTGGCACAATTGTTGATCCAATTAATTAATGTTGTCAGGACACTTAACTTGGCACAGTTGCTCATCCAAGTTTCATTATAAATCAGCCCGATCACCTCAGTAATTTCAGAGTTATGCCCCTTAGTATAATAAAAATTCACAAAACTAATGTTGTTTGGGCAAAATTAATGTTGTTTGGGTGTGGGCTCTTTAACTTGAAGCCAGAGAAGGGGCATCCGTGTCCTATGGACACATTTCTTGGTTTTGCAATGTTATTTTATGAAAATTTAATTTTCAATCCAATTAAATGGGTGGGTCTTATAATGTATTTGAGAGGTTGGGACACTCAGCATCATGAATGTGATGCAGTGACTGTTTCAGTAATACTTTTTGCAGCTGCTGCATGTAATAATGACTTGGAATTCTGGTATTTAAAACTAACAAGTTAATTAAACAAAACTAATTAAGCAAAACATGTTTAGAGATATTAATTTAGTGCCTCAAAATAAAAAGCACCTTTACAACCTTGAACATCTTGTCACCTCATTAAGCTTTGTACTTAACGAGTGGTTAAGTGCATCCTCATGCTTTGTTGATTATGTGTTGATGTCGAATGAAACCGTTTATGGCAAAATCAGTCGAAAAAACTTATATGATCTGAATCCTGTTATTGGCTTTAAAGGGACACATGACATTCGTGAAATAGATGCCAAGCAATAAAAATTGATTTACTGATATTAATCCTTATCCATTTGACTCAAAACCTACTTGCGTATACCGTATTTAGTAAATAAAAGATAAAGGCATTAAATTTTGTATATACTAATTAAGTAAAATGTATAAAATTAATGATCTTGTTTTAAAAAAAGTCAAGATTATCATGTGTCCCTTTAAGAGGGTTAATTTAATTTGATTGTGAAGACAGTGGAGCTTGTTCACCATGCGGTTCACATGTTTTTAAAAAAATGGCTATAATTATAGTTTATTAAATTATATGAAATTATTATAGTTTATTAAATGACTAACATTACTTGAAAAAACAATGTGAAAAAAATAATGTGCCGATAATGCGTTGGACTTGAAACCGCAGGACCCTGGTTCAAGCCTCATCCAGTTCACTGCGTTTCGTCGGGTGTGTAAATTCTTGGGCAAGAAACTTAGCCCTAGCTGTCTGTCAGACTAGGACGTAAACAAGTGGTCATAGCTGTCTATATATAATCGGCATCTATCATCCGAGCACCCTAAAAAAACAGAGAAATCTATTTGTTTATAAGTATAAAGCTGATTCCCGGATTCCTATGTATTCTTCCCCTCTTCCTGCAGGGGCTGCTCTAACCTGTATAATAATGTATTGATGAGCCATTAAACAACATTCATTGTGGAGCGCTGTGCCATGGTCTAGTGGTAGAGCGTTGGACCCATGATCCAAAAGTTGTGGGTTCGATTCCCGCCATTGCCATATGCGTTATGTCCCTGGGCAAGAGACTTTAACGGCATTGTTTAGAACTGGTTCTACCCAGGAAGACATCGAGAGTGATTCAAATAAATTCATAGAGCTTTCATTACAATCAGTGTAAAATAAGTTTAAACTAAACAACATTCAATTCGATTTTCTACAAAAGTTGAATAGAATCATGTACCTAATAAATTTCAAAATAGTTAAAAACTATTAATTTGGCATAGTACTAATTGATAAGGAGCTGGGCTCTTCATTTGTCTTCGCCACTCGCCATAGGCGAAACCAAATTGCAAATGGCGAAACTTTTGTCAAGTTTGTCAATTTTGACCCATGTAAACTGACAGCTGGTATTGGCGAAGGTTGCGAAAGTGCGAAACCGCGAAAGTAAAAAGTCTGAGGTCCTTAACGTGTTCTCGGTGTTAACAGAAGAGCTAAAATCTATAGACTGTGTTACGACCTTTGCGCTTTATATTACACAAGGCTTATTTTACATAGCGACGTCTAACTGCAACTCACTTGGTGTGCCTATACTGGAGGAAAATTAGAAACCCATAAAAATGTCGCCAAAAAAAAAGTTGCATTTTTCAATAACAACAACAACGCAAAACAGCGCGTAAACAAGACTTCTAACTCTTATCAAAATTGTAATAATTAACCTTTCTCATACAAAGATTTATACCCTTTTAGCTAAAATAATGACTTAACAGAAAGTAGCCCATGATACGTACATGTAAACAACATGTATACATTACATTGTCATCTGTTTTCGTGCATTGAAACCAGGCCATGTTTTTTGAGTTGTATGTGAGGCCACAAAAAACAGAACGATTTATTAATACTGTGTCATCCGTTTTTTCTATCATGGGTAAATTTATATGCTTGATTGATTGATTGATTGAATGGTTGAAGGGTTTCACGACGCACCAACACATAAAAATGGCATATGTCATAAAAAGGAAAGCTCTCTCTCCGTTAACATCAAGATAAAAAGTATGCAAAATGAGCCAACAACATCCTCACCTCCAAGTTCTGACTGTTCATCTCAACTAAGTGGAAGGAGACACTGTGCTCTTATTCTACACTGGATGTAAACTTGATCTTCTACTTTGGATGGTACCACCAACATTGTACCACAGGGGGGCATAATTAACCAATGAACATGAAAATTGTATTGGGTTTTACGGTGCACAAACTAGTGGCACAAACACAGTATTTATGAAATTACTCGATTCTATTGATTATAGAATTATATTAACAAGTGAGAAATATAAAAAGATCGGACAGGGAAAGTAGCATTCAATGAGGACAGTCAACCACAAAAACACAGAAACAAACACGCAAACAGACAAACAAGAAGGCAAAAGTAATAATGAATGCAAACAACATCACAAACACAAAAGGGTTGACAATAGGGCTACCTTCCAAGGGTATAGATGTTAGCCTTTTGATTCTACAATAGGAGTGAGGCATTCTCTTCTATATAAATTTTCAAAAACAGCTTTGACATAAATCATTAGCAAACTGAACCGACACATGTAGTACAATTATAATTAGTTAGAGCGCTCTTACTTGTATATGTATTTATATCGATATTGTATATATTAATGCATTAATGTAACCATGATACATATAATGTGGAAACAAAATATAAACTGTGAAAATAAAATATTTAATATGTACATAACATGTCTTCGATGTCGAAAATATCCAACTATACAATAGTTACAATACATATTTTGTCAAATGGTATTATAATGTCCCATTGTATGACTGCGACAAACTATACATAAGATAGACACATGACGATAGATTCGACAGAGACAGAGTTTATTTCCATCGTGGAGTATTGAACTTTTAGATGGAGATAGAACGTAGTTTCAGAGCTTAGTTATGCGAGACATTGAAACAAACTATGTTTGTTACATGAATATAAGACCAGTGTAAATTGGCCCTTGTATTATAACCAACGGTCAGTGGCAAAGTAGGCCACTGGGGGTTTAAACCGGTTCTAGGGTGCACCAAACCTCACACTTACCCTACTGTCATCCCATTAAAACAGGACAGTGTAAATAAAGAAATCCCCGCCATGATCTAATCTCTAACCAACAAGGCAGCATCAATAGGCAATATAAGTAAAACACAAATATGCTCGTGTAAATATAATACAAAAAAACAATAGCCTAGAAAGCCACAATGAAGGTACTCAATGACTTGGCAGAAGCCAGAGCGACAAGAGAATAAACCATTAAGGGCACAACAAGAAAGATCATAGACAAACATCAAATGCCACCATCCCAATGGGCTTTAGGTAGGCGTCATCATAGGGTCCACAGCCTGTTCGGTCATCGTACAATTAAAGAGGAAAGCATAGTGGCGAACTGTAAAAGGGTCCATCACCAAGCATGCAGTACGTTGCAAAATGATAGGGTCATAACCTCTTTTGATAAACTTTTTAACAAGTTTAACAAAGATAGTATGAAAGTGATCATGACCAAGAATCTTACGAAGTTTATAAATCCCATCACCATTCACCATAGAAGTCAGGTTGTGATAGTCCTTGTCGCAGAAGAGTCCTTAAATTACTTTTATATTTGGAAAGAAGATCAGGGTTATGATAATAAAATTTTGCAAAGGTTTTACGAAGTTTATGGTAACGGTAACCCTGATTGAGTAGCTTTTTAGTTATACAAAGATTACAAATATTAAAGTCCTCAACTCGAGTACAAGCTCTTGAAAAACGTTGCTCGGGGAACATCCCCATCCAAGTGTGGATAATTAACAATGTCAAAATTAAAATCATCTCTCCTGTCATAGATTTTGCTAATTATTTCACCATTTTCAATCGAGAGATCTAAATCAAGTTATTATCGGATATATTAGCTTTGTTAAGCTGAAGTTCTTTAGGATAAATATTATTAACCATAGTGGGAAAGAAAGGGTTGTCAGTGTTCAATATGTCATCCAGATACTGAGAGGTGTCATTAAAGGCTTCAATAACATCTGCCTGGGTATCTGGTGAAAGACTCAACATGAAATCTCTTTCATAGCAAAATAAAAACAAATCTGCGACAAGTGGTGTACAGTTCGTACCCATAGGGATACCAACAATTTGTCTATAAACGGTGGTTCCATACCTGATGAAAATATTATCTAATAGGAAGATGAGTGCTTCACAAACTTCATAGCAAGTCCACATGGTATAATTGTCTAAACTGCCGTTAGTAAAAAACGCTTTAATATTATTACATGCCAAAAATGTAGTATTTTCTCTAGCGAATGTTTTTTGAATAAGAGAAATTAGCTTGTCTTTAATAAGGTGATGTGGTAAGGTTGTATATAGTGTAGAGAAGTCATAAGTGCTTATTGATAAAACTTGACCTTGATTGAGAATTTTATCAAGAACGTCTCCTGAATTTTTTATAGACCAAAATAAATTAATCCCAGAGTTTTAATAAGTTTTATCACAATATAGTTTAACGTGATCTTTAACTGCAGTAAGAAAAGAAGTTAAAAGTTTGGAGATGTTTGTTGTAGTGCAGGCACTAGAATTCGAAATAAAGCCAGCCTTATACGGATTTTTATGTAATTTAGGAATCCAGTACATAGTAGGCAGTTTATTTTGCTTATTACACCAGTCTTGAAAGTAGTGCACCGAGTGATATGTGCGGAAACAATATCATCCTCAGTAGAATTAACTGGAGTATACGAATTGGTGCTGCCGAGTTCCAGAGATAAAACATTGACGTAATGTAGGCGTCAAACAATAATTACATTATTAGCTGCTTTATCTGCAGGAACTTAAACAAATTATTATGAAATTCCTGAATTCCCGATTTTAAATTACGAAAGGAAAACCTAGGTCTCAGAGGAAGTAAAGAGGGGTTAGCATTATAAAAGTTAATACGTGTATCTATAATTTTAAGAATTGACTTTTTCCAAATAGAAAGCGAGTTTGGGTCCAGATGTTCTCTATGATACCATTTTATACTAAAATTTTCAATGGAGTGGGCGAATCTTATTTGACCTATTTTTGATTGGTATTTATGAAACCTGTGCTATAGGGAATATAACTATATTAATAGATGTGCATTAATTATCCTGTTTCCATGTATTACATACATCATGTTGTAATCAGCAAGTCAAAGAATTAATAGTATTCAACTTGGTTTAATATATTCATATATATTAATGATAAGAAAGTCATACAAATATTTAATCAGAAATTGTATTAAATTCTGCTATAAAAGGGGCTAAAAAAGCTTAGCCAAAAGTGGCTAAACAGAAATCGAATTGGCTAAAGAAAAATGAGGTGGTTTAGTCAAAATGGCTAAACATTTTATGGTCCAATGAAGAGCCCAGAGGTTAAGTTTATTAAACTATTACTGATGGATACTGTTCCTTTAACATGCATGTGAGAAGATTCACTCTGTTTTGGCCTTTAATTTATATATATAAAGCACTAAATAAACTTGCTTTGGGGCTATGACACAAATTCTCTTTATGGGTGTTTCTTTATGGGTGCTGTGTTGTAATTTGTAATTTCTGAAGTGAGTTGTTATAATTTCAAAATCTGTGTAAAATAGCTAAAGGCAAAACAAGAGAAAAAGACAGACAAACTATTGATCAGATACTAGATCTTTAAGCTTTATCCAAAAGCAATCTGTTAACCCTCCTATTAATGGCAAACTTACGGTACACTACAAAATAATCATTTATCAAAACATTGTCTAGAACAGATGTTCAGGTCATATAATAATGTATATGTGCCGATTAAAGTTTATTCACAGGTTCTTAAAATTAATACCCATGATTGAATATTCTTAAAATGAATTATGTCTATAGAGCTAAGGTTTTTAAAACATGTAAGTTATATAATTTATATACCGCGTCATCAGTAGGTAACGAAACGGTATACATTAATTTTGTTGTAAAATTTGCCTGTTGATGACGGAATAGGGTCTGCTCAGCAGAAAATTTTGAATTTCAAGGCATATATATATTTTTTATATATATACTGAGCAAAATAAATTTAGCACATAAAATGCATGTAATTTCCGTAGACAAAACCGTGTGTGTGTGTGGGGTCAGTGATAAAGTGACATAGGTTATGACAAATAATAATGATACAATGTCATTTGTAAACAAAGTCAGTGATAAAATTAAGCAATTATGATTGGATCATACTTTCATCGGTTATCGAAAATCGTTCTCATTTCGATGAAAAGGGAGGTAATTTTAAAATTACAAAATTTGGAATGTTTTTTTTTGAGAATAACATTCATTTGTGACACATTTCAGCGGTTTTTAATTTTTTAAACAATGACAGAATGGGCAATTCTTGACAATGCCAATCATTAAATTTGTGCAAAGCAATTGAAAATCACATCCTTACCTAGCGTTTCTAATATCTTCAAACAATTAAATCAATGCTCAAATGTTTAATCTAGGTCCCAGCAAAACATTTTTTGTTCAGGAAAGGTATAATTAATGTACATCTAGACTTACAGCTTCCCATCTGATAGTTTAATAATATTGAACATTTTAATTATAAGTTGATAATTGATACAGTGGCCAGTCTATAATCAGTGATGATTCTGCTCTAGTATATGAAGTTTTATTATTAAAATGTCTTTAGAAGAATTTTGATAACCATATAACCTTGAAAAGGGTCATTAAAACATGGAAAAGTCCTTGATGTTTATCAGTTTTCCTTTTCTGGACCAAGTCTAGAGAGAGAGAAAAACACACACACAAAACAAACATTGGCAGTCAATTAATACTTTAATTTATACCAAAGTTTTATACTGTTAATTTTAAAATTCGGATAATCAATGAGAATTTTCCTGTCTTCAGCTTCTATAAATGTGTATGGGTTGTATTGTTATAACTGAAATGTTAACTTTGCTATCAGAGCATGAGGATACAGGTGACCTGGAAATGTCCTGTAAAGTAATTTTTTATGTAAATGCCAACATATATCAACTCAAAAAAGAAAGTGTTCACTCAAAATTGCATAATCAACTTGATTACGAATATTACATGGCTGTAAACTTTCGCATCATAAATAAAATTAGTTCGCAAACATCATACCTTTATGTTTGAGAAGAAGTTAAAAGTTTGACATTCTTGAGAAATCCAGAAAACCAGCAATTAAAAAGATAATTAACTCTCACTTTCCCATTCAGTGCCATGCATTTTGCAATTTTCTCTCTCTGACTCTCTTCTGCTCTGTTCTGACTTTGAGGAACTCCAACTCTGTTAGTGAAGGAACATTTCATACAAAGGTATCACTACTTTAGTAATGCATACATTTTGTTCATTTTAAAACTTGTTTTGCTCACAGACCTAATAAATAACAAATAGATTGGACACTACGAAAATTATCCAAATTTCATGTGGCATAGTGGGGAAATTTCACAAAATATTTCCCAACTTTAAACACACATATCATGTAGAGTTTTATAGATACAAGTTTTATTCATGCCAAATCCCATCACAAATTTAATTTTCTTTCCAATGATAGTATTTTGCTTTCTCTTACATTTAGACGAAAAAAGGAGTTTGACGGAAACTTTGACCATGTAAAAACCTTGATTTTTAAGAGAAAAGCGAAAAATAATGACATTTTTAAATTTAAACATCTTTTTATATAATTTATTATATTGAAAATAAACATATATTATTATAATCCTATTTTGCTATTCACTATGAATCTTTTGAATGCATTCTCATGATAACATCAGAGAATAATTGAGAGAGAAGATAGGAGGAAAAGTTAAGGTGCCACGTGATATTTTGGTTACTTCATTGGTTAAGATAGGAAGTTTCCTATCTGTTCATTAATATGTCTGTGTTTTGCTAAATTGAACTTTACAACTTTTTGAATATTTCCAAAGTAACATGTGCACAGTTTTTTTGTTTGTGTGAATATATCTTGGCATTTGTTCATTGGAGTATATAATTATATAGCTTTTCGAGTATGTTCGCAACTCTGTACTTTATTTGAATTATGACTGCAACTTTATGGATTTATAGGATGGTGGTAGGGCTCATTATAGTTATGACCTCTCTCCTCTCTGTTGCTTGCTGATTGTTGATTTCGCCAAGGGCGTCCATTAACAGATCGATACAGATAAACTATGTCATATGGTAATTGTCACCATAAAAACTCTGGCTGCTCAATGCAAATCCGATCTGTATTAAATTAAGCCATCACTTTTTGTTTGTCTTCCTTTGCAATGTTTCTGCCTTTTCATTATTATTATTGAATCAGTGTGTTTCTGGTACTTGGTCATAGTTCACCAAAGGTCGTGGAAAATCATTGAAACTTTGTCTTTCCTTTCCTGTTTTATCTTGTATTTGATGTAGATTTTGGCATACATAATGGGCTGGTAGTAGTGTACAAAATAAAGAGAAATTTTAGGAGTTTATATTTCTTCTATAACTGCCGGGGTCAGATAGACGATATAAAGTTTGGGTCTATGTGTATACACGCTCGTCCTGAGATGGGATACGCACATCCTGATATGGGATGTATTATACTATGGCATCATCTGTCTGGCCGTCCTTTGGGTGAACAGATGGATGTACATACCCATTGGTACCACTATTGAACGTACGGACATCCGTCCGCCTGCCTGTCCGTTAACTGTTAGCTCACAGTCATACATGATTGTGGGTAATAACTCAAAAAGTATTAGGTCTACAACAATAAAACTTTATACACATCTGCATAATGATCTAATGAATGATGGGAGCTAATCAGCTAGGTCATGTCGATTTTGATCTGTTAAACTTTTAGTTGACAATTTAAGTGAATATGGCTGATAGCATTCCATAGTATTAGTTCTACAACAATGAAACTTTCTACACATCTTCAGCAAAAATGCAATGAATACATCGGAAAAAGGCCAATTACTCCCTAATTCATATTTTAATTACAGAATTATCCCTCTTTTACACTTAATTTATTGTGTCGTCTGCGAAGCATGGCGTGTACTTAGGTTTTACTTTGTCCATTGTTTTTGCAACGTTGTCTGTCGTTCATCGATAAAATCACATTTTTCATTTCCGGACAATAACTTCCCGTAGTTAGGAATGTGCTGTTGAACGAAACATGCTGTGTAGGTAGCTTATATGGAAAGGAAGCTTGTATTGCAGTTGAGATCACTGGGTTCAAGGTCAAAGTCACTGTTATTTAAAATAGACAAATGGTTTTGGGCCAATACATTTCGTTACTAATAAGATATTGCAACAAAACTTGCAGTGCAGGTATCTTAAATGGAACGGTAATTTGGGATTGCATTTCAGGTCACTCTGGTCAAGGTCAAGGTTGCTGTTAGAAATAAATGGCTAGAAACTTCAGAGGACACATTCAATTCTGTGGAGTTCTAGCTTTAATATACTGGTAATGTGTTTATCAGACATCTCGTCTGGAAAGTAATGGATTGCCAATCTCCTCGTTAATTGATATGCACCAGTAGTCTTTTGACTGTTGTCTTAAGGACATATTTCAAGTCTATTGTATTTGTATGGTTGGGGGGGAGAGAATTTCTATAGGTAACTGTAAATCACTGTTAGCCATACAATTTCATGAGCAAAGTGTGATATTCAATTTTTCTTCAGATTATGAGGCCACCCAATAAAGCATTTGTGACCAGTACACATAATAACACATAAAAGAATGTTGTATATTTATTGTGTTGTGCTCAGATTTTTGGTCTAAAAACAATTAAGAAATACCAGATAAGTTTTGCATTCAAAAGCTAAATTATGAACATATATTTCTTCATTAAAGTAAATTACAAATTGTTGTAAGCTATTCTTACCCTCAATATAGCAATGCTATACAAATAAAAAACTAAGAGCGGGCCTCAATTTATATACCTAAGTTGATTAGCCATGAAGCGTGCTGGCTGTAAATATTCAAGCTTCCCATGCTTTTTCAATGACCAAGTAGCGTTGGGAAATGTGTCCTTAAAGCTGCATGTACAGTCCCTATTTTAACTGGTAATAACTCATGAATATGAATGAGTCGCGTGTGAAGTAGTTTCAAATCGACGAACACCCCAAAAGTCGGTATATAAGGAGAAATTGATACGTAAAATTTTACATTTTTATTAAGCCTCCATAGGTAACATCGATAAATATATGGCTCCAGAATATATGTGATAAAAAAATAATTGCCCGGAACGGGATTTGAACAACAGCCTTGCACTTGTAAGATTTGAAAGATGTACGCTGAACCTCTAGACCACTGCTATTTATTGGTATTTTGTAGCATTTTTAACACTAAATAGGCATTACGTAATAACAAGAACGAGCACACATACTCATCAAGCGCCAAATAACAAGTCGAGATATGAGGCGAAGTATTAGTTTCATATTGATAAGATACAGTATTACACCAGGCAATGTTAATTTACACGTGCGACAATATGTACTGCATATTTATTGATCCATCATTAGTTGCGTTCAAATATGTTAAGTTATTTTGCCTCATAATATATGGTAGTTAGTATACTATTTTCTCAAGTAGCGTTGTAGTTCAGTGTGGATAGAGCACAGGACTTGAAATCAGAAGGTTGTGTGTTCGAGTCCCGAAAGAAGCTAATTTTTTTTTTTTATAAAAATGACTGTTACCTGTGTATAGGTACGATGTGTACTGGTCGATGTATATACGGTAATATGATTTCCTTCGCTATATTTGCTCACTTAAATACCCGATTTCGATATGAGCTGGTGAACATGAAGTTACAAATAAAGACACGCGTACAAAGAAGAAATCGATTGATATAGGGACTCTGTAGCTTTAAAGAAAGCCATCTGTATCATATATAATTACACACAGACCTAAATAAGTTTATTAATTGATCATTTTCTCTCTAACTTCATGTCTACTGAAAAAAAATCATTGACTCGAAGCATATATATATCCATTTATAGCGAGAATCCAGCGGTTCTTCCGATATTCTTGTTTAAATTAATTATTTCTCATCGAAAAAGTTTTAACCTGTAACTTAACTTTACCTTTTATAAGTGCTTGCGACTTATAACTTTCAAATTTAGGTCTTCAACGATTAAACTAATATTGTTCACATCTTCAGGGTGATCCTATTAATGATGGGGCATAAATCATGTGGTGGTGTTGACTCTGTCCATCTGCCTGTCCATTAACTTTTAGCTGATTGTGGATAAAATAACTTTCAAAGTATTTGAAGATCTACTACAATGAAACTTTGTACACATATTTAGTACGAGAACTTAACTTTGTCTTTTATTTCTAAGTTATCTGAGTGCTGAGGATTAAACTTAAAACAAATATTCATCTTGAACTCGCAAAATAAAAATCTGTCTATTAGTGTCTGACTTGAAATCACTTGCTCCTCACCGCTGTGGGTCCATGCCCTCATGGGAACTGGACTTTTTATTTGAGGAAGTTTGTAATCCAGTTGGCTTGTGGAATGTCGATGGTTTTTCCCAGGTGCCTGCCCCTGCACGTCAATTGCCCGGAGAGGTATCTTGGGTCTTCCTCCACCAAATTGGAAGCAGGAAAGGTGCCAGAAGACATTAGCTGTTGCAGGTGCAGCTATAAAATCCAATTAAAAAATCACATATAAATATAATGCAGGTGGATCATCATGTTTTGCATAACAAAGTACGAACCAATTCCTAGCAAACGAGCATGTTTTAACGTAAATTATTTCTGCAGTATTATATAGAAATCATGGAGATATATTTGAATTATCTTTAAATTGCTGTGTCATTATAACCCTTAACCCGCAAAGCATGTAAGTAAAGTAACTTGCAGGCTGATCAGGGTTTACAGTGTCCAGCTGCTGATCAGTCACTTTCCCCAAAACACCCCTTTGCCACATAAATGGAATGGTCTTAATTCAAAGAAAGAACAATCCATTATTAATGTGTATATATATATGTAGCGCGTTTAGGGTTAAAACATGACTTTTTTAAAACTGCAGTGTATCATGCTTTTTGTTTCTTTATTTCGATGTATCAGAACTATTTCATAAAATGCCTTTGCTCATTGATCAACGTTACAAGCGTATCAGAATCACACATCGAAGGATTTTCTAAAGATTCATTCAACAAAAGTTTCCTGCTTCAAAGCTGATTAATTCTGGATTGTTAACACAAGCTATCATTTCATTGATTGGAACGATCGGTGATTGTTATTACATGCCTCATGCTGATTTGGGGCTGGTGTTGGATAAAAATCTTAATTTGTTTTTCCGTTTTTTCCGCAAATAGTAAATTGATGACATGCTGATTTCTTTCTGTTGATTTGTGAGTAAGATTCTGGATTATTGATTTTCAATAAATATATTTTTCTAAGTAAAGGTATGTAGATGTTTTTATACTTTTTAATGTTAAATAAGTCCACACTTACTTGCATTTGGAAAGACTGAGTGGTTGATTTCAGCACATTTAAAGTTCTCCGGCCATGTTTCGTTTCATGAACATGTTTATGTTTATTTAAATCGAATCAATACGCAACAATAGATTTTTACAATTCACACATTGCAATATCTGTGAAAAGCGAGAATAAGATTTTATTTGTAGAAAACTTTATACAGGTAAATTAATCCACAGGTAAATGTATTTATCAATTATCTGGCAATAGTTGTGCAGGTATACAATTCAGATTTACCTCATTTCCCCGTGCATGCAGTCACGCAGTGATAAAAATATAGTATATACGTATGTCATGCAAATAAAACGTATTTTTACATACAACTTAGTAGCAGTTTTAAATATATTTTTCTCTCCTGGACTATCAAGAAATGTTCATATGATGTTTAAGAGTTACATTTGATAATACTACAAAAAGGGTGGCCAATCATCTTTAAGACTGTGTTTTTATCGTTAGTAGATATATTCTTATTAAACTTGTGCAGAGTTGGCACAATGGAACTAAACTGAATGTTGTTTAACGGCTCATCAACACAGTATAGGTTATTTAGAGCCGCCCCAGAGAGAGGGGAAGGATACATAGGAATCCGGGAACCTGCCCTACTCTTATTATCGAATAGATTCCTATGGTTCTTAAACTTGCTCGGAGGATAGACCGATACACGGGACCGCCCGGTTTATGTCCCCATCCGACGGACGGGGCTAAGGGAAAGTGTCTTGCCCAAGAACACACCGACAGAACTCAGTGGCACCACGGAGGATTAAACCCGGGGCCTCCGGTTACAAATCCGCCGCGCTACCGACTGCGCCACGCCAGTCCTGATTACGACTTTTCGCACTCAACGCGTTGATACCAATTTGTACCTGCATTTTGTTGAGATTTCACCCAACGATGATGTCTATAAGTTTTGTCCACGGCGATCAAAATATTGGGACTCCCTGTCATCAACCCAGTGAAACCCTGTGAGAACTTAAGGGGTTTTGCAGTGATTTACCTTATTACAAACAATTTTAATGTATTGCTTTCAGTAACTTCCCTAATAGCTGCATTTTGCTGCAAACTTGACGCCAAGAAACACAGTGATTGCTTTCTACCGAGACTGCATTTTGCAATCGCGATGATATATAATGGTCACAAGGTATCCTGGCAATATTTTTGTTGACAATCCACAGTAAAATCACAGTGACACTGAAAAGTCGTAATCCACATGCTACTACATCTGTAATCGTTATGACATGTTGTTGTACCAAAACAAACAAGAAAAGCTGTATAAAACAACAAATTATATACATATATATATATACATGTATTTGAGTAGTTTGCCCACCTAGCTACGAGTAGGAATGACTCTGGTACAAATATGCATTTTATAGATAGATTGTCAATGATGACAGGATGACTGTATTTTTGGGGGAAATATAGGTCCAAGGTGATTAGTCACCATGACCTGATAATGAAAAAACATTTTCCGCTTTATATTTAGTCTACAAGATTTGTTACATGAAACTTCAAAGGTATCTGTGGTGAATGGATGACCCTATAGATTTTGAAGTTGATAGTTTCAAGGTCAAGGTCACCATGACCTGATAATGAAAAATATGTCTGCTCTATAACTTTTCAAGAATCATGAATTTTTGTTTCTGGAGTAACTTGTTTTATATAAGAAATCTTTGTGAAGCTTAATAAATGCATGAACATGAATATATTTCTCATATTATAAATGTGAAAAAGATAAACTTGAAAAGGTCGAGCAACGATGCTTGGACTTGGGTTACAACAAAACAATAAATCTACCTAGGTTGGAAGATCGTCGCAATAATATAGACTTAGTGGAAACATTTAAAATTCTTAAATAATAACCATTATAAACTGAAAAGTGATTCGCTCTTCCATTTTCTGGAAAGAATTCTTCGTGGACACTCAGAAAAACTGCATAAGGTCCATTGTAACACCAAAAACCTCTTTAGCCATAGGGTTGTTGACCCATGGAACAAATTAAATGAGGCCATCTTTTCTGCGCCGTCTGTGGACTCATTCAAGAAATGACGGAGTGCTGCTCCTAAGTGAAAAAGCAGCGAAACAGGCAAAGGTGCCAAGGTGCATGTAGGGCCTTTAATTCTGCATGTTGCAGTATAGAATGATACTTCTTATGTATTAATTTGTATATCCATGGAGACAGTATTGACATTTTAAAGTTTTCATTTCCAGAGCATAATTAACTTTGATCATCCTTATAAAATTGCATTATGGCTCTAATCAACCTTAATTGGCATTATGTGAGGTACTTTGTTGTACACATAGTATCACTCGACATCAAATAAAAAATAAGACTCATTGGCTGCGAGGAGGATATTGATATTGTGGCTTCATCCTGTATGTTATCGGTAAATATTTCTGGAATTGATCAAGTGGAATGTTCATTGCTTAAGTAGAGCAATTTCACGCCTGAAGGCATTTCATTGGATTTTTTTTTAAGAATCTTTAATTAATTTGATATAGATATGTTTGTCTGGTCTTCAAAGGATTGTGGCGAGACGGACCCTCAAGATATCCAATTTCTGTAACTTTCTATTACATCTTAGCAAAATTATGGCACTTTTGTTTTACTTACTACCGTAATTCAATTACATTAAAAGTAGGTATACTAGTTGAACAGAGAAGGACGCAGAACACAGTCAACCAAACAGAGAAGGTAGCATTCACAGAACTCAGTCAACCAAACAGAGAAGTTAGCATTCACAGAACACAGTCATCCAAAAAGAGAAGGGAGAAGGTAGCATTCACAGAATACAGTCAACCAAACAGAGAAGTTAGCATTCACAGAACACAGTCAACCAAACAGAGAAGTTAGCATTCACAGAACACAGTCAACCAAACAGAGAAGTTAGCATTCACAGAACACGGTCAACCAAACAGAGAAGTTAGCATTCACAGAACACGATCAACCAAACAGAGAAGGTAGCATTCACAGAACACAGTCAACCAAATGGAGAAGGTAGCATTTACAGAACACAGTCAACCAAACAGAGAAGGTAGCTTTCACAGAACACAGTCAACCAAACAGAGAAGTTAGCATTCACAAAACACAGTCAACCAAACAGAGAAGTTAGCATTCACAGAACACAGTCATCCAAAAAGAGAAGGGAGAAGGTAGCAGTGACAGAATACAGTCAACCAAACAGAGAAGTTAGCATTCACAGAACACTGTCAACCAACCAGAGAAGTTAGCATTCACAGAACACAGTCAACCAAATGGAGAAGGTAATGTTCACAGAACACAGTCAACCAAACAGAGAAGTTAGCATTCACAGAACACAGTCAACCAAACAGATAAGGTAGCATTCACAGAACACAGTCAACCAAACGGAGAAGGTAGCGTTCACAGAACACAGTCAACCAAATAGAGAAGTTAGCATTCACAGAACACAGTCAACCAAACAGAGAAGTTAGCATTCACAGAACACAGTCAACCAAAAAGATAAGGGCAGGGGTCTGGAAATATTTTGAAAATCCACTTGCCCTGCCCAAAATGTCACTTGCCCTGATTTCAAAAGTCACTTGCCCCACAATTAAGCTACGTCGAGACCGCACGCTAAGTTAAATCCTTTTCTCTCACTGTTTTTTTTGTCATATTTTTTTACATAATTTCATTGTAAAATTAATGACTTAAATTATGAAGGATCAGAGCTACAGGTTGTTACCATTATGCACATATCAGTGTTTTACTCCACCGGTGGGAGAGGGGGAGTGGGGTGTTAGTGGGAATACCCCGAGGATATAACATCGCTGATGAACCTGGTACCAAATTGGTAGACTCTAATGCCTATGGAATTAAGATGTACAAGATGCTTGCTCCTAGTGCAGTAATTACAAAAGGGCAGGCAGATAACAAAAAAAAAAGATACATTAGGTCGAACAAAACTTTTTTCTACTTCTACTTTTACTTTTGTTATAGACTACACCAGATAAAAATAATTAAAAAAATGATGCATTAGGTCAAACAGAACTTTTTTCCTACTTTCACTTTCGTTATATAATTCATGTAGATAATTCTTAAGTGTTGGAAATTATTAGCACGGTTTATGCCTAAATCTGACTGATACTGTAGTTGTTTTTCTGCTAATATCTTTTGAGATGCCAAATTGCAATTCTTCGAATAATTATCGAAATTAGCCAAGGTCGAAGCAAATTTGATCAAAACAAAAACACGCCATTCCGTCATTGATCTCGGATTCATTCAAAAAAAAACATGGCATTTTGAAATAAAAACAGATGCACACCTATTCATTACGACATGCGTCGATAGTCTCTTTGCCCTATCAAACAACGCCGTCAAATTGCCACAATCGTTTAATTGCCCTACTTGTTTACAAATTGGTTTGATTGAATCGCCATTGTTTCACTTTACCACGTGGTAGTGAACGGGAGTTGTTTCATTGGCTGATAAAAATACATCGGTTATTTGATTGGATAATATGGATACAGTACTAGGTCAAGTGTTGCGTTATGATTTTTAATTACTGAACAGAATATTACCTACGACACACTGACCGACATACAAAGCGACAACACCATCTCAATAACTGGTTTACACACTGATGTGTATTTCACACTAATCTGGCGCGTGAATTACTTCCTGCATAGAGGGGCTCGTTACGGGGGTATATTTCACACGGTATACGCATTCTAAAAACCGCCCGTCTTCAACTGAAGATTGCACCCCAAGCGTTCCTCGGCCAATCAAATTTTGATAAACTGTCAAGTGGGAGGAATTAAACAATAACGAACAACACGGGTCAGCTTTAACAGGTCAGTTTTATGACACTGATCAGTAATTGCTCGCGGCGAAAGCGACGGGTGGTTAATTACTACGCAATTATCAGCAAACTTCACAGTCCAGGCAAATTTTCCCTTGATTTTTATCTAATAATGAAACGTCCATCGGGCAAGTGACGGACAACCAGATTTACGAAGGTCACCTGCCCGCACCCAAAACCCACTTGCCCGGGGCGTCGGGCAACCATATTTCCGGAGCCCTGAAGGGAGATAGCAGCATTCACAGAATACAGTCAACTGAACAGAGAAGTTAGCATTCACAGAACACTGTCAACCAAACAGAGAAGTTAGCATTCACAGAACACATTCAACCAAACAGAGAAGTTAGCATTCACAGAACACAGTCAACCAAACAGAGAAGTTAGCATTCACAGAACACAGTCAACCAAACAGAGAAGTTAGCATTCACAGAACACAGTCAACCAAACAGAGAAGTTAGCATTTACAGAACACAGTCAACCAAACAGAGAACCTTAGGTATTCACAGAACACGGTCAACCAAACAGAGAAGGTAGCATTCACAGAACACAGTCAACCAAATGGAGAAGGTAGCATTTACAGAACACAGTCAACCAAACAGAGAAGTTAGCATTCACAGAACACTTGTCAACCAAACAGAGAAGGTTCACAGAACACTTGTCAACCAAACAGAGAAGGTAGCATTCACAGAACACGGTCAACCAAACAGAGAAGTTAGCATTCACAGAACACAGTCAACAAAATGGAATAGGTAGCGTTCACAGAACACAGTCAACCAAACAGAGGTTAGCATTCACAGAACACAGTCAACCAAACATGGAAGGTAGCATTTACAGAACACAGTCAACCAAACAGAGAAGTTAGCATTCACAGAACACAGTCAACCAAACAGAGAAGGTTCACAGAACACTTGTCAACCAAACAGAGAAGGTAGCATTCACAGAACACGGTCAACCAAACAGAGAAGTTAGCATTCACAGAACACAGTCAACAAAATGGAATAGGTAGCGTTCACAGAACACAGTCAACCAAACAGAGGTTAGCATTCACAGAACACAGTCAACCAAACATGGAAGGTAGCATTCACAGAACACAGTCATCCAAACTGAGAAGTTAGCATTCACAGAACTTGGTCAGCCAAACAGAGAAGTTAGCATTCACAGAACACAGTCATCCACAATGAGAAGTTAGCATTCACAGAACACAGTCATCCAAACAGAGAAGTTAACATTCACAGAATACAGTCATCCAAAAAGAGAAGGGAGAAGGTAGCATTGACAGAATACAGTCAACCAAACAGAGAAGTTAGCATTCACAGACACTGTCAACCAAACAGAGAAGTTAGCATTCACAGAACACAGTCAACCAAACGGAGAAGATAGCGTTCACAGAACACAGTCAACCAAACAGAGAAGTTAGCATTCACAGACCACAGTCAACCAAACGGGGAAGGTAGCATTCACAGAACACAATCATCTAAACAGAGAAGGTAGCATTCACAGAACACGGTCAACCAAACAGAGAAGTTAGCATTCACAGAACACATTCAACCAAACAGAGAAGTTAGCATTCACAGAACACGGTCATCCAAAAAGAGAAATTAGCATTCACAGAACACTGTCAACCAAACAGAGAAGTTAGCATTCACAGAACACGGTCAACCAAACAGAGAAGTTAGCATTTACAGAACACAGTCAACCAAACAGAGAAGTTAGCATTCACAAAACACAGTCAACCAAACAGAGAAGTTAGCATTCACAGAACACTGTCAACCAAACAGAGAAGTTAGCATTCGCAGAACACGGTCAATCAAACAGAGAAGTTAGCATTCACAGAACACGGTCAACCAAACAATGAAGTTAGCATTCACAGAACACGGTCAACCAAACAGAAAAGTTAGCATTCACAGAACACAGTCAACCAAACAGAGAAGTTAGCATTCACAGAACACTGTCAATCAAACAGAGAAGTTAGCATTCACAGAACACGGTCAACCAAACAGAGAAGGTAGCATGCACAGAACACAGTCAACCAAACAAAGAAGTTAGCATGCACAGAACACAGTCAACCAAACAGAGAAGTTAGCATTCACAGAACACGGTCAACCAAACAGAGAAGTTAGCATTCACAGAACACAGTCAACCAAACAGAGAAGTTAGCATTCACAGAACACTGTCAATCAAACAGAGAAGTTAGCATTCACAGAACACAGTCAACCAAACAGAGAAGTTAGCATTCACAGAACACGGTCAACCAAACAGAGAAGTTAGCATTCACAGAACACGGTCAACCAAACAGAGAAGTTAGCATTCACAGAACACAGTCAACCAAACAGAGAAGTTAGCATTCACAGAACACGGTCAACCAAACAGAGAAGTTAGCATTCACAGAACACAGTCAACCAAACAGAGAAGTTAGCATTCACAGAACACGGTCAACCAAACAGAGAAGTTAGCATTCACAGAACACAGTCAACCAAACAGAGAAGGTAGCATGCACAGAACACAGTCAACCAAACAAAGAAGTTAGCATTCACAGAACACAGTCAACCAAACAGAGAAGGTAGCATGCACAGAACACAGTCAACCAAACAGAGAAGTTAGCATTCACAGAACACAGTCAACCAAACAAAGAAGTTAGCATGCACAGAACACAGTCAACCAAACAGAGAAGTTAGCATTCACAGAACACAGTCAACCAAACAGAGAAGGTAGCATGCACAGAACACAGTCAACCAAACAGAGAAGGTAGCATGCACAGAACACAGTCAACCAAACAGAGAAGTTAGCATTCACAGAACACAGTCAACCAAACAGAGAAGTTAGCATTCACAGAACACAGTCAACCAAACAGAGAAGGTAGCATGCACAGAACACAGTCAACCAAACAGAGAAGGTAGCATGCACAGAACACAGTCAACCAAACAGAGAAGTTAGCATTCACAGAACACAGTCAACCAAACAGAGAAGTTAGCATTCACAGAACACAGTCAACCAAACAGAGAAGGTAGCATGCACAGAACACAGTCAACCAAACAGAGAAGTTAGCATTCACAGAACACAGTCAACCAAACAAAGAAGTTAGCATGCACAGAACACAGTCAACCAAACAGAGAAGGTAGCATGCACAGAACACAGTCAACCAAACAGAGAAGGTAGCATGCACAGAACACAGTCAACCAAACAGAGAAGTTAGCATTCACAGAACACAGTCAACCAAACAGAGAAGGTAGCATGCACAGAACACAGTCAACCAAACAGAGAAGTTAGCATTCACAGAACACAGTCAACCAAACAGAGAAGTTAGCATTCACAGAACACGGTCAACCAAACAGAGAAGTTAGCATGCACAGAACACAGTCAACCAAACAGAGAAGTTAGCATGCACAGAACACAGTCAACCAAACAGAGAAGTTAGCATTCACAGAACACGGTCAACCAAACAGAGAAGTTAGCATTCACAGAACACAGTCAACCAAACAGAGAAGTTAGCATGCACAGAACACAGTCAACCAAACAAAGAAGTTAGCATTCACAGAACACAGTCAACCAAACAAAGAAGTTAGCATTCACAGAACACAGTCAACCAAACAAAGAAGTTAGCATTCACAGAACACAGTCAACCAAACAGAGAAGTTAGCATTCACAGAACACAGTCAACCAAACAGAGAAGGTAGCATGCACAGAACACAGTCAACCAAACAGAGAAGTTAGCATTCACAGAACACAGTCAACCAAACAAAGAAGTTAGCATGCACAGAACACAGTCAACCAAACAGAGAAGTTAGCATTCACAGAACACGGTCAACCAAACAGAGAAGTTAGCATTCACAGAACACGGTCAACCAAACAGAGAAGTTAGCATTCACAGAACACGGTCAACCAAACAGAGAAGTTAGCATTCACAGAACACAGTCAACCAAACAGAGAAGGTAGCATGCACAGAACACAGTCAACCAAACAGAGAAGTTAGCATTCACAGAACACGGTCAACCAAACAGAGAAGTTAGCATGCACAGAACACAGTCAACCAAACAGAGAAGTTAGCATTCACAGAACACGGTCAACCAAACAGAGAAGTTAGCATTCACAGAACACGGTCAACCAAACAGAGAAGTTAGCATTCACAGAACACGGTCAACCAAACAGAGAAGTTAGCATTCACAGAACACAGTCAACCAAACAGAGAAGTTAGCATTCACAGAACACAGTCAACCAAACAGAGAAGTTAGCATTCACAGAACACAGTCAACCAAACAAAGAAGTTAGCATTCACAGAACACAGTCAACCAAACAAAGAAGTTAGCATTCACAGAACACGGTCAACCAAACAGAGAAGTTAGCATGCACAGAACACAGTCAACCAAACAGAGAAGTTAGCATTCACAGAACACGGTCAACCAAACAGAGAAGTTAGCATTCACAGAACACGGTCAACCAAACAGAGAAGTTAGCATTCACAGAACACGGTCAACCAAACAGAGAAGTTAGCATTCACAGAACACAGTCAACCAAACAGAGAAGTTAGCATTCACAGAACACAGTCAACCAAACAAAGAAGTTAGCATGCACAGAACACAATCAACCAAACAGAGAAGTTAGCATTCACAGAACACGGTCAACCAAACAGAGAAGTTAGCATTCACAGAACACAGTCAACCAAACAGAGAAGTTAGCATTCACAGAACACGGTCAACCAAACAGAGAAGTTAGCATGCACAGAACACAGTCAACCAAACAGAGAAGTTAGCATTCACAGAACACAGTCAACCAAACAGAGAAGTTAGCATTCACAGAACACGGTCAACCAAACAGAGAAGTTAGCATGCACAGAACACAGTCAACCAAACAAAGAAGTTAGCATGCACAGAACACAATCAACCAAACAGAGAAGTTAGCATGCACAGAACACAGTCAACCAAACAAAGAAGTTAGCATGCACAGAACACAATCAACCAAACAGAGAAGTTAGCATTCACAGAACACGGTCAACCAAACAGAGAAGTTAGCATGCACAGAACACAGTCAACCAAACAAAGAAGTTAGCATGCACAGAACACAATCAACCAAACAGAGAAGTTAGCATTCACAGAACACGGTCAACCAAACAGAGAAGTTAGCATTCACAGAACACAGTCAACCAAACAGAGAAGTTAGCATTCACAGAACACGGTCAACCAAACAGAGAAGTTAGCATGCACAGAACACAGTCAACCAAACAGAGAAGTTAGCATTCACAGAACACAGTCAACCAAACAGAGAAGTTAGCATTCACAGAACACGGTCAACCAAACAGAGAAGTTAGCATTCACAGAACACAGTCAACCAAACAGAGAAGTTAGCATTCACAGAACACGGTCAACCAAACAGAGAAGTTAGCATGCACAGAACACAGTCAACCAAACAGAGAAGTTAGCATTCACAGAACACAGTCAACCAAACAGAGAAGTTAGCATTCACAGAACACGGTCAACCAAACAGAGAAGTTAGCATTCACAGAACACAGTCAACCAAACAGAGAAGTTAGCATTCACAGAACACAGTCAACCAAACAGAGAAGTTAGCATTCACAGAACACGGTCAACCAAACAGAGAAGTTAGCATTCACAGAACACAGTCAACCAAACAGAGAAGTTAGCATTCACAGAACACAGTCAACCAAACAGAGAAGTTAGCATTCACAGAACACGGTCAACCAAACAGAGAAGTTAGCATTCACAGAACACAGTCAACCAAACAGAGAAGTTAGCATTCACAGAACACAGTCAACCAAACAGAGAAGTTAGCATTCACAGAACACGGTCAACCAAACAGAGAAGTTAGCATTCACAGAACACGGTCAACCAAACAGAGAAGTTAGCATTCACAGAACACGGTCAACCAAACAGAGAAGTTAGCATTCACAGAACACAGTCAACCAAACAGAGAAGTTAGCATTCACAGAACACAGTCAACCAAACAAAGAAGTTAGCATGCACAGAACACAATCAACCAAACAGAGAAGTTAGCATTCACAGAACACGGTCAACCAAACAGAGAAGTTAGCATTCACAGAACACAGTCAACCAAACAGAGAAGTTAGCATTCACAGAACACGGTCAACCAAACAGAGAAGTTAGCATTCACAGAACACAGTCAACCAAACAGAGAAGTTAGCATTCACAGAACACAGTCAACCAAACAAAGAAGTTAGCATGCACAGAACACAATCAACCAAACAGAGAAGTTAGCATTCACAGAACACGGTCAACCAAACAGAGAAGTTAGCATTCACAGAACACAGTCAACCAAACAGAGAAGTTAGCATTCACAGAACACGGTCAACCAAACAGAGAAGTTAGCATTCACAGAACACGGTCAACCAAACAGAGAAGTTAGCATTCACAGAACACGGTCAACCAAACAGAGAAGTTAGCATTCACAGAACACAGTCAACCAAACAGAGAAGGTAGCATGCACAGAACACAGTCAACCAAACAGAGAAGTTAGCATTCACAGAACACGGTCAACCAAACAGAGAAGTTAGCATGCACAGAACACAGTCAACCAAACAGAGAAGTTAGCATTCACAGAACACGGTCAACCAAACAGAGAAGTTAGCATTCACAGAACACGGTCAACCAAACAGAGAAGTTAGCATTCACAGAACACGGTCAACCAAACAGAGAAGTTAGCATTCACAGAACACAGTCAACCAAACAGAGAAGTTAGCATTCACAGAACACAGTCAACCAAACAAAGAAGTTAGCATGCACAGAACACAATCAACCAAACAGAGAAGTTAGCATGCACAGAACACAGTCAACCAAACAGAGAAGTTAGCATTCACAGAACACAGTCAACCAAACAGAGAAGTTAGCATTCACAGAACACAGTCAACCAAACAGAGAAGGTAGCATTCACAGAACACGGTCAACCAAACAAATGCATACAAAACCAACAACAGTTACAAGGAAAAGCAAAGTATGAGACACCTCAGACATAAAACTGTTGACAATAGTGGTACCGCGAGAAACAGAAAGACAGCTGGCAGTTTAATTCATGTTCTAGGGTGCAAACTTTCAATATATACTCATCATGACACCATCGACATGACCATACTAAAAAATATAAAGGTCAAGGTCACACTGAAGGTCATTATATGGGTTAAAATACTCATTTGTTTTCTTCACGAAAACTTAACGTTGGCTATAACTATCTCATTTCTTGATATTTCTTCATCTAACTTTCAGTATATACTCATCATGACAGCATCGACATGACCAAACTAATAAAGGACAAGGTCATACTGAAGGTCATTATATGAGTTAAATACTCATTTTTTTCCTCACGAAAACTTAGTCAGGCTAGTTTGTCAAGGTCATTTATCAGGGTCCAAAAAAACTTGTTTTACTGACAAAGCGCTGACAGGCGACACACATTAACTTCACACCATAGCAGTATTTTGACAGAAAACTTCTGGTGTTTTATAAATATTATAGAGAATTATATTTATAGTCTTCAATGCCTTATGTCTCTCGAGGTAGTTACATACTTGGATAAGAATTTATGCGATTTCAATTACAGATCCTGACCACTGGACACTTTTGTGGGAGTGCTCATTGTTTAGGGAGACCTCAAAATTCCCCCGTCATTTGGGAATCAATTTAAGCAGCAATGATCGAAGAAAATGACTCCATCATGCTTAATTTTCTTGTCTGCTTAGTGTTTTATCCATTATTGGATATAAACTCTGACATAAATTGAGTTGGTAGCTCTTCAAAATTAGAAGCACCAACTTCAAGGAAACACTTTTCATAAAATCCATTATTTATAGTCTCTGGAGAAATGATAGAAGGAAAATATATAAGTCGTATAAACTGCTGTCAGTTACAGGACCTTTTATCCTGAGCTTTTTATGGTTCTTTAGCTTTCTTTTTATGATTGCTTTTTGATATCTTTCTCAGATTTTATTTGTGCAGTTTAATTCCAGAAACTCATTTTTAGCTCTACTGGCCGAAGGCCAGCAGAGCTTATGGGATGGCGAGTTGTCCGTCGTCCGTCGTCTGTCGTCCGTCGTTAACTTTTGCCTTGTGAACACTCTAGGGCCTTCATTATTAATCGAATCTTTACGAAACTTTGCCAGTGTCTTTATATCAATGAAAGCTCGGACAAGTTCGAAAACCAGCCGGATCGGATAAATTTCACCAGAGTTATGGCCCTTGTTTTGCTGAAAAATGCCATATTAAGCCTTGTGAACACTCTAGCACCTTCATTTATTATTTGACCTTTACCAAACTTGCAGAGATTGTTAATAGCAATGAAAGCTCGGACAAGTTCGAAAACCAGCCAAATCGGATCAGTAACACCGGAGTTATGGCCCTTGTTTGTTCTGAAAATTGCTATTTTCTGCCTTGTGAACGCTCTTAACACCTTCATTTATTATTTGATCGTTACCAAACTTGCAAAGATTGTTAATACAAATGATAGCTTGGACAAGTTCGAAAATCAGCTAAATTGGGTCAGTAACACCAGAGTTATGGCCCTAGCTTTTTTCTGAAAAATGCCATTTTCTGCCTTGTGAACACCCTAGCACATTCATTTATTATTTGATCTTTACCAAACTTGCACAGATTGTTAATATCAATGAAAGCTAAAACAAGTTCGAAAACCAGCTAAAACAAATCAGTAACACCGGAGTTATGGCCCTTGTTTTTCTGAAAAATGCTATTTTCTGCCTTGTGAACACTCTAGGGACTTCAATATTAATCGGACCTTTACTTAACTTTGCCAGTGTCTTTATATCAATGAAAGCTCGGACAAGTTTGAAAACCGGCAAGATCGAAATAATTTCGTCAGAGTTATGGCCCTTGTTTTGCTGAAAAATGCCATATTAAGCCTTGTGAACGCTCTAGCACCTTCATTTATTATTTGATCTTTACTAAACTTGCACAGATTGTTATTATCGATGAAAGCTCGAACAAGTTCGAAAAACAGCTAGATTGGACCATTAATAGCGGAGTTATGGCCCTTGATTTAGTTAAAATGCTATATTTTGACTCGTTAAGACGATAGGGCCTTTATCTTTCATTCGATCTTTACCAAACTTTACCAGATTGTTTGTATAAATGAAAGCTCGATCAATTTCGAAGACCAGCCACATCGGACCAGTAACAGCGGAGTTATGGCCCTTGATTTAGTTAAAAATGCTATATTTTTTCTCGTTAATTCGATAGGGCCTTCATCTTTCATCTGATCTTTACAAAACTTTACCTGATTGTTTATATCAATGACAGCTCAGATAATTTCGAAAACCAGCCAGATCGGACCAGTAACAGTGGAGTCATGGCCCTTGATTTTCTCTATATCTTGGCCTCATTAAGACGAAAGGGCCTTCATTTGGCCGGATTTCATTGAAACTTTGCAGGGATGATCAGTACCAAGCCTAGTTGTACATAGTCACCGTGTTCCAGTTGAATGATTTTGGCGGAGTTATAGCCCTTTAAAGGTTTTAATACACAAACTTTGTTCTGACTAGTTGTCCTGAACCCCTGGCCGGATTTAAACGAAGCTTTTTAGGGATGATCAATTCCATGTCTAGTTGTGCAAATCATTGCCGTATTCCGGTTGAATAATTTTTTTGGCAGAATTATGGCCCTTTAAAGGTTTTAATACACAAACTTTGTCTGATCTACTTCTCCTGAACGCCTCGCCAGATTTCATTGAAACTTTGCAGGGATGATCAGCACCAAGCCTAGTTGTGCATGTCATCGTCACGTTCCGGTTTACAGATATTTGGCAGAGTTATGGCCCTTTAAAGGACTTTGATACCACAATTTTTTTCCGGGCCAGTTCTCCTGAATCCCTGGCTGGATATAGACGAAACTTGACAAGGATGATCAGTATCAAGCCTAGTTGTGCATGTCATCGCCATATGTCGGTTGAATGATTTTTGGCAGAGTTGTGACCCTTTAAATGTTTTAATACACAAACTTTGTCCATGTTAGTCTCTTCTGAACTCTTTGCCAGATTTCAGCGAATCTTGGTGAGAATGATCAGTACTAAGCCTAGTTGCACCTGTCATTGCCATATTCTGGTTGAATGATTTTTGAAAGACTGATGGCACCTTATACTTAAACTTTATCTTGAGCCAGTAGAGCATCCACAGGCCCTCTTGGGCCTCTTGTTTGTGAATATTGTGAACAGTTGGATCCAGTAGATGGAGTGTGCTATGAGTCAGTCTGCCTTAAATCTGGCAAACATAGTTTTAACCTATGTTAATTTTTAGTCAGTGGGTGGGGGTAGGGCATTTACCAGGTCCGCAGTGTTGTTTATAAGTGTAATTACACCATTAGATATGTGATTCCATGGCGTAGAGTCAAATAGTGCCTAGAAAAACATTCCCCTGCCTTAATTGTGATACAAAATGCACACTTTATTGCTTGTTGTCATTTTTAACTTTAATTCATCTGAATGATGTAATTGGAAACATTTCTTAGTGTTTGTTTGAGATATTTAAGTATAATTGACAGAGATAGTAATTAAGTGAAAGTAGAATGGGGTAAATTGATCCATGAAAGTAACGTCACTCAACATTATAAGTGGCTTTTCTTACATCTGTTAAATAACCCCCTATTTTATTCAATTTTTCTATTGAAGAATGATAGATCGTTTGATTGATATGTGTTTCTTTTGTAAGGAGAAGTGCATGATCATTTTTATGCCCCCAAAAGTGGGGGCGTTTTTGGGGGCATATAGATTTCGCACTTGAACGTCTCAAAAACTTGTGTCGCACGATCCTCCATAACTATTTAACCCACGGTCGTGAAACTTTACAGGTTATGGCTCTTAACTTAGTCAAAATAGGGGCTGAAAAACTTGTGTCGCGTGATCCTCCGTAATTATTTAACCAATGGTCGCCAAACTTTACAGGAATGTTGACCAGCAAGTGAAGATGGGTTTTCATTTTTATTTTGGACCAAGAACCACAGAGTTGTGGCCCTTGACTTAGTCAAAATAGGGGCTGAAAAACTTGTGGCGTGCCCGCCATATACCCAACATACTTCTCAGACCACAGTAAAGTGTATTTACAGTATAATACAAAAATGTTGTCAGACCTTCACATGTATGCTAACAATTGGTCAAGGTCAGCCTTACTGATTAAAAAATGCTACAACATACTATACTAAAGAAAAAATTACGGAGAAGCATTAAAAGATCACACCCTTCTCATGTAAACTAATATTGAAGCAAGAGATGCCATGAACATATATAATAAGAGACAACGGTTGGAATGCCCAGTGATGAAAAAACATCATCGAAGCAGACTTTTACCCGATTTTGACGGTCAGCAATAATGTCTTGAGAATATGTGATATATTCATGACAGTCCACAAGTTTGATCTGTGTCTGTTAAGAAAGTCTTTACTCAAAAAAGAACGACTTCAAGGCTTGAACTACATTATTAATTTATGTGCTATTTCATCTTTCATGAGACTACAACTTTCTCCATTTCAGTTCTTCTATTAAAAAGTTGAACATGTTTATCAGTGTTTATGTTCATTATCAAAATGCAATGGCATACCCTCATGAAAATATAGTGTCTGAATATTGGCTGAACCATTGTCTGAAATTCAACTGAACATTGTCTGATTCTTGGCTGAACAGACGTTATTTGGCGTTATTTGGCCCTGTTTGAATAATTACTTAAATTGGAACATATCCAGACAAAATTCAGACTTAAAATCGTCTGAATCTTCAGGGTTTATTCAGACTAAATTCAGACTGAAAAGTGTCTGAAATCTGAATCTCTCAGAAGGTTAAGAAAGATTCAGAAAATGGTGCAGACACTATTCAGACTTTTATTCTGAAAAGTTGCTTAAACCACTGTCTGAAATTTAACTGAACATTGTCTGATTCTTGGCTGAACAGACGTTATTTGGCCTTGTCTGAATAATTACTTAAATTGGAACATATCCAGACAAAATTCAGACTGAAAATCATTTGAATCTTCAGAGTGTATTCAGACTATATTCAGACTGAAAAGTGTCTGAAGTCTGAATCTCTCAGAAGATTTTAAGAAAGATTCAGAAAATGGTACAGACACTATTCAGACTTTTATTCTGAAAAGTTGCTTAATTTAAACCACTGTCTGAAATTTAACTGAACATTGTCTGATTCTTGGCTGAACAGATGTTATTTGGCATTATTTGGCCTTGTCTGAATAATTACTTAAATTGGAACCAGACAAAATTCAGACTGAAAATCGTCTGAATATTCAGGATTTATTCAGCCTATATTCAGACTGAAAAGTGTCTGAATCTCTCCGAATATTTTAAGAAAGATTCAGAATTTTTTTATAAACCCTATGTGACAATTCCTTGAATTGTTCATGAATTATTCCAGTTTTGTTTTTGAACTGTTCATGAACATAACTGTTCCAATTTTGAAGGCGGCCATTTAACATGTTGTTCATGAATAATTCATCAATTCAGTTTATAAATAGCTCCACTAGAACAATTCACTAATTTAACCTACATAACAGTTATAGAACAATTTATTAATTGAACCTTCAGAAGGCCTGGTCATACTTGGTGAAATGTTACATATGATACTGAAATGAAATAATATCTGCAGTGCTGAATACCATTTTTCTGTCACTCGGAAACAAAAAAAGAAAGTCAATCCGCGAAAACACATGACAATAGGGGTTTCATTTTAAAATACTGTTTCTAAAGACTACATTTAGAAATTTCATCTTTCAAATACAACTATTAAATGCATAAGATGTTTTGACACAATAAGTTATTTAAGTATTATCACAAAATACTTACATTTAATCATTAAATGGGGCAAGCACAATCTTCAGTTGGTGCCTTCATTTTCCCACTAAAATTCAAAAGATGGTGTACAAATTTTATTTGCAATCTTTGTCAGAATGACACTCAGTTGTCATTATGAGTAAAACAATCCATTTTTCTTTCCAAACTACTAAACTAAAAAAGATACTTTCATAAAACTTGCTACACACATCAAGGTAGTGGTCATGTGGTGTATTTTGATATATATAAACTTCTTACATCTATACATGTATATTTGGCAATTTTCAAACATATAGACATAATTACAAGTAAAATACAGGTAATATGGCACAATTTGTGATTTTCTTTACCTACTTTCTTTGCAAATATAAATGAAGACTTGAGCTTTTAAACTCCAGATAATGTTATTATATTGAAATTTTCCTGCAATAATGATTATCATATATTTGTTTGTTAATACATGTACTTTTATAGTATACATTTGTTTAATTAATGAAGGTGAAGTCTGAACATTTCAGACTTTAGGTGGCTCAATCATTCAAAGTCTGAACAGTTTTGACAGTTTGATTTAGCACCTGTATACATGGTGTTGAAAATGTTGAAACCTAAAGAGTTGTATGATTAATACCTGGCTGCAGCTGCTTACATGTATAAGAATCAATACTTTGTATATTGAAGTACAAGTTTAATTATGTTGATATTAAATTTCCTACAAACTATACATCAGTGGATTTAGTTATTGACAACAGTCACTTTGGAAAAGTTTATTAATGCAAGGAAAAACACAGATGGATCAGATTGGCAGGTAGGAAAATGTATTTCTAAAACATATATCATCACTGTAATCATATTCTTGTCATATTCTTTCCCCATTTTTATGACCCCACCACTGTAACCCTGTCAAGTTAGCCATGTCCATCCGTCCGTTTGTTTATCTCCTAATCCTTTTCAACTGATTTTTTTGAAACTTTACAGTATGTTTACCTAGGATGTCAGGATGTGCATATTGATTCGGCGTTGAATCAACTTTGTATTACCGGAGTTAAATTTTGTCAAATTTTATGTTTCTTCGTTTTTCATTCTGTTAATTATACCCACGTTTTTTTATGTTATACCGCATCACCTCCTAAACTGCTTAACAGAATTCAACCAAACTTAGGGTATGACTTCATCATATGATGACGGCATGCAAGAGCAACAATATTTTTGGCTCTGAGCCCAGGGGCCCTCAGTGAGGGTACTGACCCAGTTGCGTTCAAGTACCCCAAATAAATGCAGAACGAATGCTGAACGAACGGAAAATGAACGCAGAATGAACACAGAACAAACGCAGAATGAACGTTGCACGATCTATATTTTAAAAATGCATTTCGTTCGTTGCGTTCGTTTCGTTCGATTTCAGCGTTCAGCGTTTTAAAAAACGAACGATGAATGCATTTCTTAAAACGCTAAACGCTGAAAACGAACGGAACGAACGATGAATGCATTTATTAAAACGCTAAAAGCTCAATACAAACGGAACGAACGAAACAAACGCAACGAAACGAACGAAACGCAAATGCATTTCGCTATTTCGGATAACTTTCAATATTATCCTTTTGAGTACATAATTGGCTCTCGATTTAAACGAAGTGCGTTTTGCAGTAACTTAATTTAAAGAAATACACTGTGTAAATGGTGTTTTTTAAGCACGATTACACACTTTCATTTAAACCGATTTAAAATAGGAAATGTATTTATTGTGTAGCACAAATTTTATATTATTTTATTATAAAACTGAAATATTGTTGGTAAAATCAGATGGCATATTTTTATATAGTGTCAAGTATGTTAAATTTTTGATGAAAATAACATAAACCCGGAAGAAAACAGAAACATCAATGTGCACCACCAAATAATGTCAACCAAAGGATACATTCTTCAATATGATCACAAACATTAGTCGCCGACTCGTGGTAAGAACCGCATGGGTGGATACCATGCGTAGTTTAATCATCAGAAATGTTGCGATTGGTAAACACTGAACGAACGAACGCAAATGCATTTTCTCCGTTTGTGCATTTAAACGCACACATTATGCTGCGTTCGTTCCGTGCATTTATTAAACGGGCAGGGGGGGGGGGGGGGGGGGGGGTTGTTTTTCAGTGGGGTCAAAAGGTCAAAAACACTAAAAATTCAAATACACTGTCATTTTTAGCTATCCAGACAAAATTCAGACTAAAAATCGTCTGAATCTTCAGGGTTTATTCAGACTAAATTCAGACTGAAAAGTGTCTGAAATCTGAATCTCTCAGAAGGTTAAGAAAGATTCAGAAAATGGTGCAGACACTATTCAGACTTTTATTCTGAAAAGTTGCTTAAACCACTGTCTGAAATTTAACTGAACATTGTCTGATTCTTGGCTGAACAGACGTTATTTGGCCTTGTCTGAATAATTACTTAAATTGGAACATATCCAGACAAAATTCAGACTGAAAATCATTTGAATCTTCAGAGTGTATTCAGACTATATTCAGACTGAAAAGTGTCTGAAGTCTGAATCTCTCAGAAGATTTTAAGAAAGATTCAGAAAATGGTACAGACACTATTCAGACTTTTATTCTGAAAAGTTGCTTAATTTAAACCACTGTCTGAAATTTAACTGAACATTGTCTGATTCTTGGCTGAACAGATGTTATTTGGCATTATTTGGCCTTGTCTGAATAATTACTTAAATTGGAACCAGACAAAATTCAGACTGAAAATCGTCTGAATATTCAGGATTTATTCAGCCTATATTCAGACTGAAAAGTGTCTGAATCTCTCCGAATATTTTAAGAAAGATTTAAGAAAGATTCAGAATTTTTTTATAAACCCTATGTGACAATTCCTTGAATTGTTCATGAATTATTCCAGTTTTGTTTTTGAACTGTTCATGAACATAACTGTTCCAATTTTGAAGGCGGCCATTTAACATGTTGTTCATGAATAATTCATCAATTCAGTTTATAAATAGCTCCACTAGAACAATTCACTAATTTAACCTACATAACAGTTATAGAACAATTTATTAATTGAACCTTCAGAAGGCCTGGTCATACTTGGTGAAATGTTACATATGATACTGAAATGAAATAATATCTGCAGTGCTGAATACCATTTTTCTGTCACTCGGAAACAAAAAAAGAAAGTCAATCCGCGAAAACACATGACAATAGGGGTTTCATTTTAAAATACTGTTTCTAAAGACTACATTTAGAAATTTCATCTTTCAAATACAACTATTAAATGCATAAGATGTTTTGACACAATAAGTTATTTAAGTATTATCACAAAATACTTACATTTAATCATTAAATGGGGCAAGCACAATCTTCAGTTGGTGCCTTCATTTTCCCACTAAAATTCAAAAGATGGTGTACAAATTTTATTTGCAATCTTTGTCAGAATGACACTCAGTTGTCATTATGAGTAAAACAATCCATTTTTCTTTCCAAACTACTAAACTAAAAAAGATACTTTCATAAAACTTGCTACACACATCAAGGTAGTGGTCATGTGGTGTATTTTGATATATATAAACTTCTTACATCTATACATGTATATTTGGCAATTTTCAAACATATAGACATAATTACAAGTAAAATACAGGTAATATGGCACAATTTGTGATTTTCTTTACCTACTTTCTTTGCAAATATAAATGAAGACTTGAGCTTTTAAACTCCAGATAATGTTATTATATTGAAATTTTCCTGCAATAATGATTATCATATATTTGTTTGTTAATACATGTACTTTTATAGTATACATTTGTTTAATTAATGAAGGTGAAGTCTGAACATTTCAGACTTTAGGTGGCTCAATCATTCAAAGTCTGAACAGTTTTGACAGTTTGATTTAGCACCTGTATACATGGTGTTGAAAATGTTGAAACCTAAAGAGTTGTATGATTAATACCTGGCTGCAGCTGCTTACATGTATAAGAATCAATACTTTGTATATTGAAGTACAAGTTTAATTATGTTGATATTAAATTTCCTACAAACTATACATCAGTGGATTTAGTTATTGACAACAGTCACTTTGGAAAAGTTTATTAATGCAAGGAAAAACACAGATGGATCAGATTGGCAGGTAGGAAAATGTATTTCTAAAACATATATCATCACTGTAATCATATTCTTGTCATATTCTTTCCCCATTTTTATGACCCCACCACTGTAACCCTGTCAAGTTAGCCATGTCCATCCGTCCGTTTGTTTATCTCCTAATCCTTTTCAACTGATTTTTTTGAAACTTTACAGTATGTTTACCTAGGATGTCAGGATGTGCATATTGATTCGGCGTTGAATCAACTTTGTATTACCGGAGTTAAATTTTGTCAAATTTTATGTTTCTTCGTTTTTCATTCTGTTAATTATACCCACGTTTTTTTATGTTATACCGCATCACCTCCTAAACTGCTTAACAGAATTCAACCAAACTTAGGGTATGACTTCATCATATGATGACGGCATGCAAGAGCAACAATATTTTTGGCTCTGAGCCCAGGGGCCCTCAGTGAGGGTACTGACCCAGTTGCGTTCAAGTACCCCAAATAAATGCAGAACGAATGCTGAACGAACGGAAAATGAACGCAGAATGAACACAGAACAAACGCAGAATGAACGTTGCACGATCTATATTTTAAAAATGCATTTCGTTCGTTGCGTTCGTTTCGTTCGATTTCAGCGTTCAGCGTTTTAAAAAACGAACGATGAATGCATTTCTTAAAACGCTAAACGCTGAAAACGAACGGAACGAACGATGAATGCATTTATTAAAACGCTAAAAGCTCAATACAAACGGAACGAACGAAACAAACGCAACGAAACGAACGAAACGCAAATGCATTTCGCTATTTCGGATAACTTTCAATATTATCCTTTTGAGTACATAATTGGCTCTCGATTTAAACGAAGTGCGTTTTGCAGTAACTTAATTTAAAGAAATACACTGTGTAAATGGTGTTTTTTAAGCACGATTACACACTTTCATTTAAACCGATTTAAAATAGGAAATGTATTTATTGTGTAGCACAAATTTTATATTATTTTATTATAAAACTGAAATATTGTTGGTAAAATCAGATGGCATATTTTTATATAGTGTCAAGTATGTTAAATTTTTGATGAAAATAACATAAACCCGGAAGAAAACAGAAACATCAATGTGCACCACCAAATAATGTCAACCAAAGGATACATTCTTCAATATGATCACAAACATTAGTCGCCGACTCGTGGTAAGAACCGCATGGGTGGATACCATGCGTAGTTTAATCATCAGAAATGTTGCGATTGGTAAACACTGAACGAACGAACGCAAATGCATTTTCT
>JAWPHD010013618.1:0-66936 GCA_037043455.1 Cyrtodaria siliqua | reverse complement strand
ATCACAGACTTTCAAAAAAGAGGCCTCGGTTACACAGTGGAAAAGGCGTTGAACCTAAGGAGCTGGAGCCCTGGTGATGGCATGTCTAATGGGACTATTCACCCATCTTACTTCCCTCTGCGGTCGCTGTTCAAATCAATAAAGCCCTAGTTCATATTATATTTGCGTCGACAATCCAAATGGCCTTTAAAATACATTTAAAATCATAGTTCGCATTCTAGATTAATTCTAAATTTATTTTTAAAAGTAGGCCATGAAAATGATGGTTATTTTATAAGGAAATGGCTTGTATAAATTATGTTTTAATTGTAGTGATAAGAATATGATTCTGAAAGTTTTTTGTATGAAGCACACGGTTGAAGAGAGTCTCACTTTTCTGTGTGTAATTTTATGAACGGTCATGAAACGTTTTTTTGGGTAGAAAAAAGTACTTTTTCCAAATTTTGATGAAATTTTACAGGCCTGTAGAGGAAGACTTTTTCTTGACTTTAATGCGTTCGTCTTTTTTCTCGCTATAAGAACAAACTGTAATTATCAATTTGATTAAAAGCTAAAATTTCACATCAATTTTCGAAACAATCGGTAATTTGTAAAAGCCTAGAAATCGTATTTTTAATAAAAGAGAATCGACAAAACACGTAAAAACTTAAAATTCATTCTGTAACAAATGAATTGATGCATTTGTTTATGTGTGTCATCATTGTATATTGTCAGTTGAATACAGTTTACATCACTGGTGTCATTTTGACCGCCATCCTGAAATCTGCTCAAAACGCAGTTTGTTTACGTTTTTTGCGCGTTACGTTTTTAAGTAAATGTCCTTCCGCGGCGGCTTGGACAACTGCTAACACACAGGCAATCAACTCTCAATGGACAACTGCTAACACACAGGAAATCAACTCTCCACAAACAGCAACAAAACACATATGAAATCAACTTTCCATGGACAACAACAACACACAGGAAATCAACTCTCCACAAACAACAACAAAACACACATGAAATCAACTCTCAATGGACATCTGCTAACACACAGGAAATCAACTCTCTACAAACAACAACAACACACAGGCAATCAACTCTCAATTGACATCTGCTAACACACAGGCAAACAACTCTCCACAAACAACAACAACAACACACAGGAAATCAACTCTCAATGGACAACTGCTAACACACAGGAAATCAACTCTCAATAGACAACTGCTAACACACAGGGAATCAACTCTCCACAAACAACAACAACAACAACACACAGGCAATCAACTCTCAATGGACAACTGCCAACACACAGGAAATCAACTCTCAATGGACAACTGCCAACACACAGGAAATCAACTCTCCACAAACAACAACAACACACAGGAAATCAACTCTCAAAGGACAACTGCCAACACACAGGAAATCAACTCTCCACAAACAACAACAACACACAGGAAATAAACTCCCCACAAACAACAACAACACACAGGAAATCAACTCTCAATGGTAGCCAGGACAACACTTTCTGCGCATGTGTGATTTATATCTGTCACAATGTAAAAGTCATCATTTTCAAATGCTTTTTTACACAATAAAAGTATTACATCTGATTATTAAAATACCATCGATGAATAATGTTAAGTTCATTCTATCAATCACAATGAAGTAATTGATAAAATAATCGATACATCTTCAGCGAACAAGCCGTAAAGATTTGATTGTATTGATCTGGAAAATTCTTGTACGGCACCATTTTAATAATGCTGAGCTGGGGTATCTTTCTAATTTGCATATATCTCCACCTAGCGGAAAGAATTTCTGATTCATAAAGGGCAGGCCCTGGAGAAAACAACAAAACAAAAATTGCAGGAAAAAATACTTTTTTCATTGTTTGATTGACCGTTGATTATAAGTGAACTTTGAACTTAAATATCACAGCAACCAATGGAAAGGAATGTTTAGAGACGACTTTACTGAAGACAACTGCCAACACACAGGAAATCAACTCTCCACAAACAAACAACAACACACAGGAAATCAACTCTCAAAGGACAACTGCCAACACACAGGAAATCAACTCTCCACAAACAAACAACAACACACAGGAAATCAACTCTCAAAGGACAACTGCCAACACACAGGAAATCAACTCTCCACAAACAAACAACAACACACAGGAAATCAACTCTCAAAGGACAACTGCCAACACACAGGAAATCAACTCTCCACAAACAAACAACAACACACAGGAAATCAACTCTCAAAGGACAACTGCCAACACACAGGAAATCAACTCTCCACAAACAAACAACAACACACAGGAAATCAACTCTCAATGGACAACAACAATACACAGGAAATCAACTCTCCACAAACAACAACAACAAGGAAATCAACTCTCCACAAACAACAACAACATACAGGAAATCAACTCTCAATGGACAACAACAACACACAGGAAATCAACTCTCAATGGACAACTGCCATCATATAGGAAATCAACTCTCAATGGATAACTGCCAACACACAGGAAATCAACGCTCCACAAACAACAACAACACACAGGGAATCAACTCTCCACAAACAACTGCCAACACACAGGGAATCAACTCTCAATGGACAACTGCCAACACAAAGGAAATCAACATTCAATGGACAACTGCCATCATATAGGAAATCAACTCTCAATGGACAACTGCCAACACACAGGGAATCAACTCTCCACAAACAACAACAACACACCGGGAATCAACTCTCAATGGACAACTGCCAACACAAAGGAAATCAACTCTCAATGGACAACTGCCATCATATAGGAAATCAACTCTCAATGGACAACTGCCAACACACATGAAATCAACTCTCCACAAACAACAACAACACACAGGGAATCAACTCTCAATGGACAACTGCCAACACACAGGCAATCAACTCTCAATGGACAACTGCCATCATATAGGAAATCAACTCTCAATGGACAACTGCAATCATATAGGAAATCAACTCTCAATGGACAACTGCCAACACACAGGAAATCAACTCTCCACAAACAACAACAACACACAGGGAATCAACTCTCAATGGACAACTGCCAACACAAAGGAAATCAACTCTCAATGGACAACTGCCATCATATAGGAAATCAACTCTCCATGGACAACAATAACACACAGGAAATCAACTCTCCACAAACAACAACAACACACAGGAAATCAAATCTCAATAGACAACTGCCAACACAAAGGAAATCAACTCTTCAAAAACAACAACAACATACAGGAAATCAATTCTCAATGGACAACTGCCAACACAAAGGAAATCAACTCTCAATGGATAACTGCCAACACACAGGAAATCAACTCTCAATGGACAACTGCCATCATATAGGAAATCAACTCTCAATGGACAACTGCCATCATATAGGAAATCAACTCTCAATGGACAACTGCCGTCATATAATAAATCAACTCTCAATGGACAACAACAACACACAGGAAATCAACTCTCCACAAACAACAACAACAAGGAAATCAACTCTCCACAAACAACAACAACATACAGGAAATCAACTTTCAATGGACAACAACAACAATCAGGAAATCAACTCTCAATGGACAACTGCCATCATATAGGAAATCAACTCTCAATGGACAACTGCCAACACACAGGAAATCTACTCCCCACAAACAACAACAACACACAGGGAATCAACTCTCAATGGATCACTGCCATCATATAGGAAATCAACTCTCCATGGATAACAATAACACACAGGAAATCAACTCTCCAGAAACAACAACAACAACACACAGGAAATCAAATCTCAATAGACAACTGCCAACACAAAGGAAATCAACTCTCCACAAACAACAACAACATACAGGAAATAAACTCTCAATGGACAACTGCCAACACAAAGAAAATCAACTCTCAATGGATAACTGCCAACACACAGGAAATCAACTCTCCACAAACAACAACAACACACAGGAAATCAACTATCTACAAACAACAACAACATGCAGGAAATTGACTCTACATGGACAACAACGACATACAGGAAAGGAAATCAACTCTCCATGGACAATAACACACAGGAAATCAACTCTCCAAAGACAACTGCCAACACACAGGAAATCAACTCTCCATGGACAACTGTCAACACACAGGAAATCAAATATCCATGGACAACAACAACAACACACAGGAAATCAACTCTCCATGGACAACTGCCAATAAACCAATGCCAAACAACACACAGGAAATCAACTCTCCGTGGATAACTGCCAAGCGACAGATAACCACTTCTTCAGGAGAATGGTAAAGGTAAGTAAAGAAAGATTTAACTAGGAAATCCATTACTTTACTGATGAAGCTAAACTAGACAAAGTAGTACAAGAACATATTGTTCAATTAAGTCAATGCCATTATCATACCTCGTCCATCAACTGTCTTTAAATAAAGAAGTCAGATTTTCTTATTTCATACAAACTTCATCAGTTTTAGGCACCAAACTGCCGGATGTTCTTGTATAAAAGAAAGGAAATAGCTTGTATCCAAATGTTTATCGGAACCGTTCCAGTCTGGGAGATGTGAGGAATCCTTTTAGTATTACAGACGTTTTTTATGACTATTTCCGCCATCCGTTATCACAGTTTGTATCATCACAATTTACTAATGAATCATAATGGATTCTATCTGATTTCCTCATTACAAGAATTTCTCGGCAATCTAATTGATGGTTCAGTATTGTGATCTATATTTCATTTTCCAACTGAGAGCAGAATTGTGATTTATTGTCACCATCACGACATGATGCTGCCAGAATTACTGTGTTTCACAATCAAAGGATCAAGCAGAGTTTTATAGTTGAGAGACCCCATGTTCATCTCTCTAGGACTAACACAGCAGCATTGCATTTCTTGTCACCATACTGATGTACTGTACCATTTCATAATCATAGAATCCAAAAAAATTGGCAATAAAAAAGTTAGCTTTTTGCTTGAAATTAATTGCAGTGTTAAGGAAATTACTTTCAAAGTCATTTATTTTCACTTATTCTGAAAAATATATCTGATATTGCAAATGAAAATTAATGGAGGCTTGAAAGTGTTTAAAGGACATGAAAACTATTAAACATTAAATGAAGAAGATAAAGCAACAGTAAATTGGCTATACTGTAGAGAAAGTTAATTTTCTAATCTAACATGATGGTAATGAAATAGAATTTTATACCTTCAACCTCATTTAAATAGGAACTATTTTTGCATGCCCACATAATCTGCAATATAGTATGAACGTGTGGCATGAACTAGTTGTAAAAACTTGTGGTAGGATTCAACTGTAAGAACTTGTGGCATGATCCAGCTGTAAGCAGTTGTGGCATGATCCAGCTGAATACCTTGTGGCATGATCCAGATGTAAGAACTTGTGACATGAACCAGATGTAAGACTTTGTGGCATGAACCAGATGTGAGACCTTGTGGCATGATCCAGATGTGAGACCTTGTAGCATGACCCAGTTGTTAGACCTTGTAGCATAATCCAGTTGTAATACAGCTGTAAGAACTTGTGGCATGATCCAGCTGTAAGAACTTGTGGCATGACCCAGCTGTAAGAACTTGTTGCATGATTCAGCTGTAAGAACTTGTGGGATGATCCAGCTGTAAGACCGTGTAGCAAGATCCAGCTGTAAGAACTTGTGGCATGATCCAGATGTAAGACCTTGATGCAAGATCCAGTTGTAAGACCTTGTAGCAAGATCCAGCTGTAAGACCTTGATGCAAGATCCAGTTGTAATACCTTGTAGCATGATCTAGTTGTAATACCTTGTGGCATTATCTAGTTGTAAGACATTGTGGCATGATCTAGTTGTAAGACCTTGTGGCATGATCTAGTTGTAATACCTTGTGGCATTATCTAGTTGTAAGACCTTATGGCATGATCTAGTTGTAATACCTTATGGCATGATCTAGTTGTAAGACCTTGTAGCATGATCCAGTTGTAAGACCTTGTAGCATGATCCAGTTGTAATACCTTGTGGCATGATCTAGTTGTAATACCTTATGGCATGATCTTGTGGCATGATCTAGTTGTAAGACCTTGTGGCATGATCTATATGTAAGACCTTGTAGCATGATCAAGTTGTAATACCTTGTAGCATGATCCAGTTGTAATACCTTGTGGCATGATCTAGTTGTAATACCTTATGGCATGATCTAGTTGTAATACCTTATGGCATGATCTAGTTGTAAGACCTTGTAGCATGATCCAGTTGTAAGACCTTGTAGCATGATCCAGTTGTAATACCTTGTGGCATGATCTAGTTGTAATACCTTATGGCATGATCTTGTGGCATGATCTAGTTGTAAGACCTTGTGGCATGATCTATATGTAAGACCTTGTAGCATGATCAAGTTGTAATACCTTGTAGCATGATCCAGTTGAAATACCTTGTGGCATGATCTAGTTGTAAGACCTTGTAGCATGATCCAGTTGTAATACTTTGTGGCATGATCTAGTTGTAATACCTTATGGCATGATCTAGATGTAAGACCTTGTGGCATGATCCAGTTGTAAGACCTGGTAGCATGATCCAGTTGTAATACCTTGTAACATGATCCAGTTGTAATACCTTGTAGCATGATCCAGTTGTAATACCCTGTGGCATGATCCAGTTGTAATACCTTGTGGCATGATCTAGTTGCAAGACCTTGTGGCATGATCCAGTTGTAAGACCTTGTGGCATGATCTAGTTGTAAGACCTTGTGGCATGATCTAGTTGTAATACCTTGTAACATGATCTAGTTGTAATACCTTGTGGCATGATCTAGTTGAAAGACCTTGTGGCATGATCCAGTTGTAATACCTTGTGGCATGATCTAGTTGTAATACCTTGTAACATGATCCAGTTGTAATACCTTGTAACATGATCCAGTTGTAAGACCTTGTAGCATGATCTAGTTGTAAGACATTGTGGCATGATCTAGTTGTAATACCTTGTGGCATGATCTAGTTGTAATACATTGTGGCATGATCCAGTTGTAATACCTTGTAACATGATCCAGTTGTAATACCTTGTGGCATGATCCAGTTGTAATACCTTGTAACATGATCCAGTTGTAATACCTTGTGGCATGATCCAGTTGTAATACCTTGTAACATGATCCAGATGTAAGACATTGTGGCATGATCTAGTTGTAAGACCTTGTGGCATGACCCAGTTGTAATACCTTGTAACATGATCTAGTTGTAAGACCTTGTGGCATGATCTAGTTGTAAGACCTTGTGGCATGATCTAGTTGTAATACCTTGTGGCATGATCTAGTTGTAATACCTTGTGGCATGATCTAGTTGTAATACCTTGTGGCATGATCTAGTTGTAAGACCTTGTGGCATGATCTAGTTGTAAGACCTTAATGCAAGATCCAGTTGTAATACCTTGTGGCATGATCTAGTTGTAATACCTTATGCCATGATCTAGTTGTAATACCTTGATGCATGATCCAGCTGTAAGACCTTGATGCAGATCCAGCTGTCTGACCTTGGGGCATGAACCAGATGTAAGACTTTGTGGCATGATCCAGATGTGAGACCTTGTAGCATGATCCAGTTGTAATACCTTGTGGCATGAACCAGATGTAATACCTTGTGGCATGATCCAGATGTAAGACCTTGTGGCATGATACAGTTGTAAGACCTTGTGGCATGATCTAGTTGTAAGACCTTGTAGCATGATCTAGTTGTAAGACCTTAATGCAAGATCCAGTTGTAATACCTTGTGGCATGATCTAGTTGTAATACCTTATGCCATGATCTAGTTGTAATACCTTAATGCAAGATCCAGTTGTAATACCTTGTGGCATGATCTAGTTGTAAGACCTTGTGGCATGATCCAGCTGTAAGACCTTGATGCATGATCCAGCTGTAAGACCTTGATGCAGATCCAGCTGTCTGACCTTGGGGCATGAACCAGATGTAAGACTTTGTGGCATGATCCAGATGTGAGACCTTGTAGCATGATCCAGTTGTAATACCTTGTGGCATGAACCAGATGTAATACCTTGTGGCATGATCCAGATGTAAGACCTTGTGGCATGATACAGTTGTAAGACCTTGTGGCATGATCTAGTTGTAATACCTTGTGGCATGATCTAGTTGTAAGACCTTGTGGCATGATCTAGTTGTAAGACTAATACCTTGTGGCATGATCTAGTTGTAAGACCTTGTAGCATGATCTAGTTGTAAGACCTTAATGCAAGATCCAGTTGTAATACCTTGTGGCATGATACAGTTGTAAGACCTTGTGGCATGATCCAGTTGTAATACCTTGTGGCATGATCTAGTTGTAAGACCTTGTGGCATGATCCAGCTGTAAGACCTTGTAGCAAGATCCAGTTGTAAGACCTTGTGGCATGATCCAGATGTTTTTACCTTGATGCAAGATCCAGTTGTAAGACCTTGTGGCATGATCCAGCTGTAAGACCTTGATGCAAGATCCAGCTGTAAGACCTTGTAGCAAGATCCAGCTGTAAGACATTGATGCAAGATTCAGCTGTAAGACCTTGTAGCAAGACCCAGCTGTAAAACCTTGATGCAAGATCCAGCTGTAAGACCTTGTAGCATGATCCAGCTGTAAGACCTTGATGCAAGATCCAGCTGTAAGACCTTGTAGCAAGATCCAGATGTAAGACCTTGATGCAAGATCCAGTTGTAATACCTTGTAGCATGATCCAGCTGTAAGACCTTGATGCAAGATCCAGCTGTAAGACCTTGTAGCAAGATCCAGCTGTAAGACCGTGATGCAAGATCCATCTGTAAGACCTTGTAACATGATCCAGCTGTAAGACCTTGATGCAAGAACCAGTTGTAAGACCTTGTAGCAAGATCCATCTGTAAGACCTTGATGCAAGATCCAGTTGTAATACCTTGTGGCATGATCCAGATGTAAGACCTTGATGCAAGATCCAGCTGAAATACCTTGTAGCAAGATCCTGCTGTAAGACCTTGTGGCATGATCTAGCTGTAAGACCTTGTAGCATGATCCAGATGCAAGATCCAGCTGTAAGACCTTGTAGAATGATCCAGATGTAAGAGCTTGTGGCATGATTCAGATGCAAGAACTTGTGGCATGATCCAGTTGTAAGAACAGCTATTGATCCAGCTGGCATGATCCTGTTGTAACAACTTGTGGCATGATCCAGCTGAAAGAATTTGTGCCAAGATCCAGCTGTAAGAACAGCTGTTGATATAGCTGGCATGATCCAGCTGTAAGAACTTGTGGCATGACCCAGCTGTAAGAACTTGTGGCATGATTCAGCTGTAAGAACTTGTGGCATGATTCAGCTGTAAGAACTTGTGGGATGATCCAGCTGTAAGACCGTGTAGCAAGATCCAGCTGTAAGAACTTGTGGCATGATCCAGCTGTAAGAACTTGTGGCATGACCCAGCTGTAAGAACTTGTTGCATGATTCAGCTGTAAGAACTTGTGGGATGATCCAGCTGTAAGACCGTGTAGCAAGATCCAGCTGTAAGAACTTGTGGCATGATCCAGATGTAAGACCTTGATGCAAGATCCAGTTGTAAGACCTTGTAGCAAGATCCAGCTGTAAGACCTTGATGCAAGATCCAGTTGTAATACCTTGTAGCATGATCCAGCTGTAAGACATTGATGCAAGATCCAGCTGTAAGACCTTGTAGCAAGATCCAGCTGTAAAACCTTGATGCAAGATCCAGCTGTAAGACCTTGTAACATGATCCAGCTGTAAGACCTTGATGCAAGAACCAGTTGTAAGACCTTGTAGCAAGATCCATCTGTAAGACCTTGATGCAAGATCCAGTTGTAATACCTTGTGGCATGATCCAGATGTAAGACCTTGATGCAAGATCCAACTGAAAGACCTTGTAGCAAGATCCAGCTGTAAGACCTTGTGGCATGATCTAGCTGTAAGACCTTGTAGCATGATCCAGATGCAAGATCCAGCTGTAAGACCTTATAGAATGATCCAGATGTAAGAGCTTGTGGCATGATTCAGATGCAAGAACTTGTGGCATGATCCAGTTGTAAGAACAGCTATTGATCCAGCTGGCATGATCCTGTTGTAACAACTTGTGGCATGATCCAGCTGAAAGAATTTGTGCCAAGATCCAGCTGTAAGAACAGCTGTTGATATAGCTGGCATGATCCTGCTGTAAAAACTTGTGGCATGACCCAGCTGTAAGAACTTGTGGCATGATTCAGCTGTAAGAACTTGTGGCATGATTCAGCTGTAAGAACAGCTATTGATCCAGCTGGCATGATCCTGTTGTAACAACTTGTGGCATGATCCAGCTGAAAGAATTTGTGCCAAGATCCAGCTGTAAGAACAGCTGTTGATATAGCTGGCATGATCCTGCTGTAAGAACTTGTGGCATGACCCAGCTGTAAGAACTTGTGGCATGACCCAGCTGTAAGAACTTGTGGCATGATTCAGCTGTAAGAACTTGTGGCATGATCCAGCTGTAAGAATTTGTGCCAAGATCCAGCTGTAAGAACAGCTGTTGATATAGCTGGCATGATCCTGCTGTAAGAACTTGTGGCATGACCCAGCTGTAAGAACTTGTGGCATGACCCAGCTGTAAGAACTTGTGGCATGATTCAGCTGTAAGAACTTGTGGCATGATCCAGCTGTAAGACCTTGTAGCAAGATCCAGCTGTAAGAACTTGTGGCATGATCCAGCTGTAAGACCTTGATGCAAGAACCAGTTGTAAGACCTTGTAGCAAGATCCATCTGTAAGACCTTGATGCAAGATCCAGTTGTAATACCTTGTGGCATGATCCAGATGTAAGACCTTGATGCAAGATCCAGCTGAAAGACCTTGTAGCAAGATCCAGCTGTAAGACCTTGTGGCATGATCTAGCTGTAAGACCTTGTAGCATGATCCAGATGCAAGATCCAGCTGTAAGACCTTATAGAATGATCCAGATGTAAGAGCTTGTGGCATGATTCAGATGCAAGAACTTGTGGCATGATCCAGTTGTAAGAACAGCTATTGATCCAGCTGGCATGATCCTGTTGTAACAACTTGTGGCATGATCCAGCTGAAAGAATTTGTGCCAAGATCCAGCTGTAAGAACAGCTGTTGATATAGCTGGCATGATCCTGCTGTAAGAACTTGTGGCATGATTCAGCTGTAAGAACAGCTATTGATCCAGCTGGCATGATCCTGTTGTAACAACTTGTGACATGACCCAGCTGTAAGCACTTGTGGCATGACCCAGCTGTAAGAACTTGTGGCATGATCCAGCTGTAAGACCTTGTAGCAAGATCCAGCTGTAAGAACTTGTGGCATGATCCAGCTGTAAGACCTTGTAGCAAGATCCAGCTGTAAGAACTTGTGGCATGATCCAGATGTAAGACCTTGATGCAAGATCCAGTTGTAAGACCTTGTAACAAGATCCAGCTGTAAGACCTTGATGCAAGATCCAGTTGTAAGACCTTGTGGCATGATCCAGATGTAAGACCTTGATGCAAGATCCAGCTGTAAGACCTTGTAGCAAGATCCAGCTGTAAGATATTGTGGCATGATCTAGTTGTAAGACCTTGTAGCATGATCCAGATGTAAGACCTTGATGCAAGATCCAGCTGTAAGACCTAGTAGCATGATCCAGATGTAAGAGCTAGTGGCATGATTCAGATGCAAGAACTTGTGGCATGATCCAGTTGTAAGAACAGCTATTGATCCAGCTGGCATGAACCTGTTGTAACAACTTATGGCATTATCCAGCTGAAAGAATTTGTGCCAAGATCCAGCTGTAAGAACAGCTGTTGATATAGCTGGCATGATCCAGTTGTAAGAACTTGTGGCATGACCCAGCAGTAAGAACTTGTGGCATGATTCAGCTGTAAGAACTTGTTGCATGATTCAGCTGTAAGAACTTGTGGCATCATCCAGCTGTAAGACCTTGATGCAAGATCCAGTTGTAAGACCTTGTAGCAAGATCCAGCTATAAGACCTTGATGCAAGATCCAGTTGTAAGACCTTGTGGCATGATCCAGATGTAAGACCTTGATGCAAGATCCAGCTGTAAGACCTTGTAGCAAGATCCAGCTGTAAGACCTTGTGGCATGATCTATCTGTAAGACCTTGTAGCATGATCCAGATGTAAGACCTTGATGCAAGATTCAGCTGTAAGACCTTGTAGCATGATCCAGATGTAAGAGCTTGTGGCATGATTCAGTTGTAAGAACAGCTATTGATCCAGCTGGCATGATCCTGTTGTAACAACTTGTGGCATGATACAGCTGAAAGAATTTGTGCCAAGATCCAGCTGTAAGAACAGCTGTTGATATAACTGACATGATCCAGCTGTAAGAACTTGTGGCATGACCCAGCTGAACTTGTGGCATGATCCAGCTGAAAGACCTTGTGGCACAATTCAGATTTAAGAACTTATGGCAAGATCCAGACTTCATTTGAACAAAATTGATAGTCCAGGGGTTGGCAATCATTAATAAAGACAAACTTCCAAAATCGGTTCAGTGGTTCTTGAGAAGATTTTTTAAGGTTTAGACCATATAATTATTATGGTAATGGCGGCCATCTTTGACCTACTTTTAACAAATTTGATAGCAAATGACCTAATATGAAGTTTGGTTAAAACTGACCATGCGATTTCAGAATTGTCGTTTACAATTGTTGAAAGATGGACGGACAGACAACCGACAAAAAGTGATCACAATAGCTCACCTGAACCTTCGGCTCAGGTGAACAAAAATACAGGAAGATAAGGCCCTGGTTTAAATGTAATGAAAATGTAAAAAAAAATTGTTATTTGTTTTCATCTGTTTCCATCTGTTATATAATGAAGTAACAATTGTTAAACAGTGTATTCAACTAGAAGGCCACGGCCTACATGTCGAGCCCTGTTATAGAGGTCTAGGTTTTTGATCTGACCAACACCAATGTCAACCCCAATAGATATTAAATTAATATCATTAACAGTGGGGGGATGCATGTCGTAGCTGAGATCGGACGTGACCTATATTTTGACAATGAACTAACGGAGGAACTGACACACATACACCTGGACAACATTGTAAGTCAAGATCCGTAAACGGGCTCGACAATACTTAATCAACCGCAATGGTTTTAAAGAATTTTGCAAATCTTCCAAATCATTGGAGCCCAGAATTTTAGAAGATAAACAAGAAATGTCACTGTGAGTGACAAATGCCCCCGAAGTGGTTTTGACCGTTGACCTCTGTGATCTTGACCTTGGAGCCATGGACCTGGATTTTGCACATGACATGTCGTCTTTTAGTGGTGAGCATTTGTGCCAAGTTATTTGAAAATCTGTCCCTCAATGTCCGAGTTATTAATCGGACTCAAAAGCACTTCTTTTTTACATTTGACCCCTAAGTGTGACCTTTGACCTCTAAGTGTGACCATGACCTTGGAGCCACGGACCTGGATTTTAGCGCAACATGTTGTCTTTTAGTGGTGAGCATTTGTGCCAAGTTATTTGAAAATAAGTCCATGAATGTCAAAGATATTGACCGGACACGATGGTACGGACGAACGGACTGACTCCCTCTAGATAATACTAGAAGGAAACCATATCCAAATTTGGTTAAGCGAAAACAAGAAATGAAATGAATAATAGACATTATTCAAATGGTGACCCTAGGGTCAAATCTGGCACCTCTCTGATTTACATAACCAGTGGTTACAGAAACCAACATTTTAACAAATGTGTTTGAGATAGTACAAGAAATGTAAGAGATATAGACCTGTAAATAGAGCTTAGGGGTTGGGTCATAGTTGATTTAAAAATGGACATATTTTCTTCAGCTATATTTAGATTTCTTTTGAATTAAAACAATATTTATCTCAGTTGTAGCTTTGGCATCCCTCATTTCAAACATAATTCAATTGATGATTAGAGTTTGCTGCTGTGGGTAAGAAGTTAACTGATAATACCTGTTTGTGGAAAAAAATCTTAAAGTGATTGGTCCACTATATAGGGGAGTTTCCCAATTTATCCTGCTATTTACCAGTTTGAATTCTCCAGACAATCAGAAATATTTCTTATTCTGAGAAACAAGACACAAACATCAGTGATAGATGAAAAGCATCTTCAAGAGTGAAATCATCCATATTGGAAAAAGCGCTTGATAATGGTCCGTAGATAAGCAAATTTGATTCAACATTAGTGTCTTGGTCATAACAAAAAATGCTACACAAAGTTAATAAATCATAGAACTATCCACAGAATCAAAGATAATGTGATTTATTGTCAATACAAATTACCTATCGAGACAATGCCAATATCTTTGTCCCTAATGTGTCAATTCAAAAGACAAGGAATACATTAACCGGTCTGTTTTATGCCTAGCTAAGTTGGTACACTCTACAACTGAGCTAGCTAAGCTGGTATGCTCTACAACTGAGCTAGCTAAGCTGATATGCTCTACAACTGAGCTAGCTAAGCTGGTACACTCTCCAACTGAGCTAGCTAAGCTGGTACACTATACAACTGAGTTGGCTAAGTTGGTACACTCTACAACTGTGCTAGCTAAGTTGGTACACTCTACAGCTGTGCTAGCTAAGTTGGTACACTCTACAACTGTTCTAGCTAAGCTGGTAGACTCTACAACTGAGCTAGCTAAGTTGGTATGCTCTACAACAGCCAGTGCATGCTGGGTGAAGTTGATAAAATTAATCATAAGATAGCCAAAACTTCTTATCAGACAATTAAGTTATAAAGGTTTATTGGAAATCAAGTCAAAAGAGACACCATTAAAGCAAAAAGTCCAAACAAGAATATCGGTAAAACCAATGGATCTGTATTGGACCCAAAAGATTTACGTTAAAAGGGAAATGTACAACAAGAATAAACTTGTGTAGGGCAATGAGTCTATTATAGGAGAGATTTTCTTAAACAAATGGTCTGGCGGACAGATTCATACTGAACGACTAAATTTCGAGTTTGTGAGCCATAAAAACTGTTCGCCTATTCCATCAAATAAGAATGTACTAGCCCACTTATAGAATACCTTATATACATGTTAAATACTAACAAGAGGCCCAAGAGGGCCTGTGGACGCTCTACTGGCTCAAGATAAAGTTTATGTATAAGGGGCCATAAGTCTTTCAAAAATCATTCAACCAGAACATGGCAATGACAGGTGCAACTAGGCTTAGTACTGATCATCCTCGCCAAGATTCGCTGAAATCTGGCAAAGAGTTCAGAAGAGACTAATCTGGACAAAGTTTGTGTATTAAAACATTTAAAGGGTCACAACTCTGCCAAAAATCATTCAACCGAAATATGGCGATGATATGCACAACTAGGCTTGATACTGATCATACTTGTCAAGTTTCGTCTGTATCCAGCCAGGGGTTCAGGAGATCTAGCCCAGAAAAAAATTGTGGTATCAAAATCCTTTAAAGGGCCATAACTCTGCCAAATATCTGGAAACCGGAACGTGACGTTGACATGCACAACTAGGCTTGGTGCTGATCATCCCTGCAAAGTTTCATTGAAATCTGGCGAGGGGTTCAGGAGAAGTAGATCAGAACAAAGTTTGTGTATTAAAACCTTTAAAGGGCCATAACTCCGCCAAAAATCATTCAACCGGAACACGGCGATGATTTGCACAACTAGACGTATAATTGATCATCCCTAAAACGTTTTGTTTAATCCGGCCAGGGGTTCAAGAGAACTAGTCGGAACAAAGTTTGTGTATTAAAACCTTTAAAGGGCTATAACTCCGCCAAAATCATTCAACTGGAACACGGTGACTATGTACAACTAGGCTTGGTACTGATCATCCCTGCAAAGTTTCAATGAAATCCAGCCAAATGAAGGCGCTTTCGTCTTAATGAGACCAAGTTATAGCATATTTCAGAAAATCAAGGGCCATGACTCCGATGTAAATGGTCCAATCTGGATGTTTTTCGAACTTGTCCAAGCTTTCATTGATATTAACAATCTGGTAAAGTTTCTTAAAGATCGGATGAAAGATGAAGGCCTTATCGTCTTAACGAGGCAAAATATAGGATTTTTAACTAAATCAAGGGCCATAACTCCATTGTTACTGGTCAGATCTGGCTGGTTTTCGAACTTGACCGAGCTGTCATTGATATTAACAATCTAGTAAAGTTTCATAACGATCACATGAAAAATGAAGGCCCTGTTGTCTTAACGAGGCAAAATATAGCATTTTTAACTAAATCAAGGGCCATAACTCATCTGTTACTGGTCCGATCTGGCTGGTTTTCGAAATTGTCTCAGCTGTCATTGATATAAACAATCAGGTAAAGTTTTGTAAAGATCAGATGAAAGATGAAGGCCCTATCGAATTAACAAGGCAAAATATAGCATTTTTACCTAAATCAAGGGCCACAACTCCGCTGTTACTGGTCCGATCTGGTTGATCTTCGAAATGTCCGATTTTTCATTTATATAAACAATCTGGTAAAGTTTGGTAAAGATTGAATAAAGATAAAGGCCCTATCGTCTTGACGAGGCAAATTATAGCATTTTTAACTAAATCAATGGCCATAACTCCGCTGTTAATGGTCCAATACAGCTAGTTTTCGAACTTGTCCTAGCTCTCATTTATATAAACAATCTGGTAAAGTTTGGTAAAGATTGGATGAAAGATGAAGGCCCTATCATCTTAATGAGGCAAAATATAGCAATTTTAACTAAATCAAGGGCAATAACTCCGCTATTAATGGTCCGATCTAGCTGGTTTTTGAACTTGTCTGAGCTTTCATTGATATTAACAATCTCTGCAAGTTTGGTAAAGTTCAAATAATAAATGAAGGTGCTAGAGTGTTCACAAGGCTTAATATGGCATTTTTCAGCAAAACAAGGGCCATAACTCCGGTGAAATTATATCGACCTTGCCGATTTCGAACTTGTCCGAGCTTTCATTGATATAAAGACACTGGCAAAGTTAAGTAAAGGTCTGATTAATATTGAAAGCACTAGAGTGTTCACAAGGCAGAAAATAGCATTTTTCAGAAAAAACAAGGGCCATAACTCCGGTGTTACTGATCCGATTTAGCTGGTTTTCGAACTCGTTTGAGCTTTCATTGATATTAACACTCTGTGCAAGTTTGGTAAAGATCAAATAATAAATGAATGTGCTAGTGTTCACAAGGCATAAAATGGCATTTTTCAGAAAAAAACAAGGGCCATAACTCTGGTGTTACTGACCCAATTTAGCTGATTTTCGAACTTGTCCAAGCTATCATTGCTATTAACAATCTGTGCAAGTGTGGTAACGATCAAATAATAAATGAAGGTGTTGGAGCGTTCACAAGGCAGAAAATGGCAATTTTCAGAAAAAACAAGGGCCATAAATCCGCTGTTACTGATCCGATTTGGCTGGTTTTCGAACTTGTCCGAGCTTTCATTGATATTAACAATCTATGCAAGTTTGGTAAAGATCAAATAATAAATGAAGGTGCTAGAGTGTTCACAAGGCTTAATATGGCATTTTTCAGCAAAACAAGGGCCAGAACTCTGGCGAAATTTATCCGATCCGGCTGGTTTTCGAACTTGTCCGAGCTTTCCTTGATATAAAGACACTGGCAAAGTTTCGTAAAGATTCGATTTATAATGAAGGCTCTATAGTGTTCACAAGGCAAAAGTTAACAGACGGACGGACGGACGACGGACGACGGACAACTCGCCATCCCATAAGCTCTGCTGGCCTTCGGCCAGTAGAGCTAATAAAACCACATATACTAATCAAACTAGAATAATGTTAATATTTTCTAAAACAATATATTTTTTATTAAGCTGTTTAATCATCAATGCTTCTTTTGACAAGGAACAGTGCTTAAAATTTACTGTTATAAATTAAATTGGTGGGGTCAATTTACCCTAACCACTGTTGGATTTTGTTATGGTTTAGTCAATTTCATTAATTAATATCTGGCAAACATTTGCCTACACCATCAACTAATACAAATTTTCAGGTGACATAAAACAGTGGTTGTACGGTTGGGTTGTATCGCATGCAGTTAGAATATTACCAGCATTTACTTTAAATACATTGAGCACAAATAAAAAGTACTGACTGTTGATGCTGTTTTTTCCCATAGGCCAGTTTTGAGTATAACAGCTTAAACAAAATTTTAATAAAACAATTTTTGATATTTGTAAGCACACTTAATTTAGAACAAGGTATTCAATTAAACAGTTTCAAATTTGACAAGATAATAAATTCAAAATATTAAACCTCTTGTAGTTTCAGAGAAGAGGTTTTTTAAGTTCCTATATCAGTCTATGTAAAACAGTGACCCCTGAGGCGGGGCCAAATTTGACTCCATGGTCACCATTTGAACAAACTTGGTAGAGGACAATAAGCTGATGGTAAATACAAAATGTTAAACCTTTGGCTCTTATAGTTTCAGAGAAGATTTTTGAAGTTTTTCCTTATATAAAACTGTGACCCATGAGGCAAGGCCAATTTGAACAAACTTGGTAGAGGGATACATAAGCTGATAATAAAAAAACATATTTAAACCTTTATCGCTTGTAGTTTCAGGCAAGAAGTTCTTCCCTACAACTTCAAAAAAATAATGAACAAGAGGTCAATGACCTTGAAGCTCTACTGATTGATTTTGATTTCAGGAAGTAGTCGCTACAGACTTGTTTTTTGAAAATCTATTTTTAACCGTGGCGGCCATCTTGAATTTCCGGCCGACCTGAAATTTTGCTAAGATCAATAAGACATTAAGAGCAACATTCCTGTGAAGTTTCATGAAAATCCATCAGGTAGTTTCAAAGAAGTAGTCTCTACAAGTTTTCATTATATAACTCTATGTAAACAAAGCAGCCATGTTTAACGTCGAATCAAAATAATTTTCCACAAGGATCTACATCATGTCATGCTGATCATTTTAGAAAAAGTCCCATATCAATATCACTTATAGTTTTCAAGAAGTAGTCGCTACAAACTTATTTTTTAAAAATCTATTTTTAGCTGTGACGGCCATCTTGAATTTCCGGCCGACCTGAAATTTTGATAGGATCAATTAGACATCAAGAGCAACATTCCTGTAAAGTTTCATGACAATCCGCCAAGTAGTTTCAGAGAAGTAGTCGCTACAAGTTTTTACTATATAACTCTATGTAAACAAAGATGGCCGCTGGCAGCCATGTTTAACGTTGAATCAAAACGATTTTTGACTAGGATCAACATCATGTAATGCTGATCATTTTAGAAAAAGTCCCATATCAATATCACTTATAGTTTTCAAGAAGTAGTCGCTACAAACTTATTTTTTAAAAATCTATTTTTAGCTGCGACGGCCATCTTGAATTTCCGGCCGACCTGAAATTTTGCTAGGATCAATTAGACATCAAGAGCAACATTCCTGTAAAGTTTCATGACAATCCGCCAAGTAGTTTCAGAGAAGTAGTCGCTACAAGTTTTTACTATATAACTCTATGTAAACAAAGATGGCCGCTGGCAGCCATGTTTAACGTTGAATCAAAACGATTTTTGACTAGGATCAACATCATGTCATGCTGATCATTTTAGAAAAAGTCCCATATCAATATCACTTATAGTTTTCAAGAAAAAGTCGCTACAAACTTGTATTTTAAAACTCTATTTTTAGCTTTGGCGGCCATCTTGGATTTCACATCAACATGAATTTTTGCTAGGATCAACTAGACTTTATGGGCAACATTTCTGTAAAGTTTCATGAATATCCATCCAGTAGTTTCAGCTGTGAAGTCGCTACAAATAAAAGTTTACGGACAGACGGACAGACGGACGGACGGACGACGGACTCCGCACCACGGCATAAGCTCTGCTGATCTCTGATCAGTAGAGCTAAAAAAACAGAAGAATTTAAACAAGAGGTCAATGACCTTGAAGCTCTACTGATTGATTTTGATTTCAGGAAGTAGTCGCTACAGACTTGTTTTTTGAAAATCTATTTTTAACCGTGGCGGCCATCTTGAATTTCCGGCCAGCCTGAAATTTTTCTAGGATCAACTAGACATCAAGAGCAACATTCCTGTGAAGTTTCATGAACATCCGTTGAGTAGTTTTAGAGAAGTAGTTGCTACAAGTTTTTACTATATAACTCTATGTAAACAAAGATGGCCACTGGCAGCCATGTTTAACGTTGAATCAAAACGATTTTTGACAACGACCAACATCATGTCATGCTGATCATTTTAGAAAAAGTCCCATATCAATATCACTTATAGTTTTCAAGAAGTAGTCGCTACAAACTTATTTTTTAAAAATCTATTTTTAGCTGTGGCGGCCAACTTGAATTTCTGGCCGATATGAAATTTTGCTAGGATCAATTACACATCAAGAGCAACATTCCTGTAAAGTTTCATGAAAATCCCCCAAGTAGTTTCAGAGGAGTAGTCGCTACAAGTTTTTACTATATAACTCTTATGTAAACAAAGATGGCCGCTGGCAGCCATGTTTAACGTTGAATCAAAACGATTTTTGACAACGACCAACATCATGTCATGCTGATCATTTTAGAAAAAGTCCCATATCAATATCACTTATAGTTTTTAAGTAGTAGTCGCTACAAACTTGTATTTTAAAAATCTATTTTTAGCTTTGGCGGCCATCTTGGATTTCACATCAATATGAATATTTGCTAGGATGAACTAGACTTCATGGGCAACATTTCTGTAAAGTTTCATGAATATCCATCCAGTAGTTTCAGAGGAGTAGTCGCTACAAATAAATCTTTACGGACAGATGGACGAACAAACAGACAGACAGAGAGACGGACGCCGGACGCCGGACAACGGCATAAGCTCTGCTGATCTCTGATCAGTCGAGCTAAACAAAATCTGTTTTTAGCCATGGCGGCCATCTTGAATATCCGGGAGACCTAAAAAAAATCTGGGATTAATAAGACATCAAGAGCAACATTCCTGTGAAGTTTCATAAAAATGTGTTAAGTAGTTTCAGAGGAGTAGTAGCTACAAGTTTTTGCTTCTTAATTTAAAACCCCACTTTGGGCTTTTGGGCTTAATATTGCTAAAAAGTTAAATCACCATCATTATTTTTCCAGAAACTACCTAGTAATATGTTAGTCTTCTTAAAATTCTTGTTATACTGATATTCACCAGAGGGCACCCTTAAAACAAAAATAAATAAATAAACAAGAGGCCCAAGAGGGCCTGTGAACGCTCTACTGGCTAACATGGCTCTTATAACATCAATGAAGTGAGTGACTGCCATTTACGTTTTTTTGAAAGTTTCGGGCAAAAAACAGCTTTTTAACTAAATCAAGGGCCATAACTAAAGAATCTGGTAAAGTTTGGTAAAGATCACATGAAAAATGAAGGCCCTAACGTATTAACTAGGCAAAATATAGCATGTTTAACTAAATCAAGAACTCCTCTGTTACTGGTCCGACTGGTGGAACATAGAGCTTAAAAAAATCAAAAAGTATTTAAAAAAAAAAAAAATTAAAAAAAAAAGAAAAATTTAAAACTATTAAAAAAAAAAAAAATCAAAAAAAAAAAAAAAAAAAAAAATATTAAAAAAAAATAAATTCAAAAATCAAAAAAAAAAAAAAAAAAAAAAGAAATTAAAAACCAACAAAAACACTATAAATTAAAAAAAAAAAAAAAAAAAAAAAAAAATTCCCTATACATGTCTATGTAAAACATGTGACCCTTGGGGCGGGGTCAAATATGACCCGAGGGTCACCATTTGAACAAACTTGGTAAAGGACCACAAGCTTATAGCAAATGCAAAATATTAAACCTCTGGCTCTTGCAGTTCCAGAGAAGAAGATTTTTTTCAGTTTTTCCCTATACAAGCATTTATGTAAAACTGTGACCCCGGGGCGGGGCCAGATGGGACCCCAAGGTCCCCATGTGAACAAAATTGGTAAAGGACCATAAGCTTATAGCAACAGCAAAATATTAAACCTCTGGCTCTTGCAGTTTTAGAGAAGAAGATTTTTTAAGTTTTTCCTATACATGTCTATGTAAAACATGTGACCCCTTGGGGCGGGGCCAAATGTGACCCCAGGGTCACCATTTGAACAAACTTGGTAAAGAACCATAAGCTTATAATAAATGTAACATATCAAACGTCTGACTCTTGAAGTTTGCGAGAAGAAGATTTTTAAAAAAAAATCCTATATAAGTCTATGTAAAACTGTGACCCTTGGGGCGGGGACAAATTTGACCCCAGGGTCACCATTTGAACAAACTTAGTAGAGGACCATAAGCTGATGCTACATGTAATACATGAGAGCTCTGTGGCATGTGGTTCCAGAGAAGAAGATTTTTTTCAGTTTTTCCCTATACAAGCCTATGTAAAACTGTGACCCCCGGGGTGGGGTCAAATGTGACCCCTGGGTCACCATTTGAACAAACTTGGTAGAGGACCACAAGCTTATAGCAAATGCAAAATATTAAACCTCTGGCTCTTGCAGTTTCAGAGAAGAAGATTTTTTAAGTTTTTCCCTATACATGTCTATGTAAAACATGTGACCCTTGGGGCCGGGCCAAAAGTGACCCGAGGGTCACCATTTGAACAAACTTGGTTAAGGACCATAAGCTTATAGTAAATGCAAAATATCAAACCTCTGGCTGTTGTAGTTTCCGAGAAGAAGATTTTTAAAAAAAATCCTATATAAGTCTATGTAAAACTGTGACCCCCGGGGTGGGGACAAATTTGACCCCAGGGTCACAATTTGAACAAACTTAGTAGAGGACCATAAGCTGATGCTACATGTAATACATGAGAGCTCTGTGCCTTGTGGTTTCAGAGAAGAAGATTTTTTAAAGTTTTTTCCTATATGTCTATATGAAAAACATGCAAAACCTCAATATACAAACTTTGGACCCCCGGGGCACGGCCATTTTTGACCCCGGGGACTTTATTTGAACAAACTTGATAGTCTAGGCGTTGGCGATCATTTTAAAAGAAAAACTTTCGGAATCTGTCCAGCTGTTCTGGACAAGAAGATTTTTTAAGGTTTCGACCATATATGGTAATGGCAGCCATCTTGGATGCAGCGCTGACCTAATTTTAACAAATCTAAAAAGCATTCATCTAAGGATCATCCATGTGAAGTTTGGTCGAAATTAGCCAAGCGGTTTCTGAGGAGAAGTCGTTTGAAGAAAAGTTAACGGACGGACGACGGACGACGGACGGACGACGGACGACGGAAGACGGACAACACACCATCCCATAAGCTCTGCTGGCCCTTGGCCAGTAGAGCTAATAAAAACGGTTTAAAAAAATAAATAATAATAAATAAATTAATAAAAAAAGAAAAAGAATTCAACCCATGAACCAAGGTTATGGTGACATATAACTGCCGTCGTGATAATTTAGTCGCGATACTTTTTTCAGCTCTAAGACGACTTTTAAGCCCTTATAATGTGACCTATAAGAAAAACTACTCCAAAAAGTATCGTGACAAATTTCTTTGCCAACTCGCCGTAAAGTCGCGATAATGCTCTGGAATGACAGTCAAGTTAGATTGCTACACAGTGTTGAGTAAAACGGGACATGCACAGTGAAGCAGTCTATCCCCTCCCTTAAAGTCCGAGTGATCCAAAGATTAAAAAGTAAAGCAACATATCAATCGAGCATGTCACTTTAGAGCATTATCATGACTTCATGGTTAAAGATTGTCGTGATTCTTATCTAGACTTTGTTCTTATAAGTCAACTTATAAGGGCTTAAAAGTCGGACTAAAGCGGTCACAATAGCTTACTTTGAGCCTTCGGCTCAGGTGAGCTAAAAAAGGGGGGTAATGTGATAACTGTGGATATCTCATTTCATTTCAGGCTAAAGATACATATATACATCAGTTAACAATAATCAGTTTTATAATAAGCATAAATTATCAAGATGAAATCACACAGAATGTACCACATGTCATCACAAAGTTTATATCACAGGCTTGAATATCATAAAATGCTTTGAATGGTGAAAGTATATCATATACGCACCAGCATGAACTAACATATCATAGAAACATGCCAACTATACCAAACTAATCTAAATATCTTTACCTAAGGATATGCCCATAAAGCCAGTTTGGCTTATTTCCAATGGGGTCCTTTTAGATAATCAAAGTTGCTACAAAAGCTGTTATGTTTTATTGGTGATTGCTTTTGGTAAGGAACCTAGTGTTTTTATATTGGTCTATAGATAACTTACGACATCATTACATTGCAATAACTCAATTTACTATTCCATGAACAGAAAAAACTTCCCAAATCCCCTTCCCGGGACCCCCGGCACCAAGAGAGCCGCCACTTACACATGGACATGCAGACTTGTGTCCTCTTTCCGTTCATGGCGCCACCTATAATGGTCGCAGATAAATCTAACGACTTAAAAGTATTTGTTCTTTTTCCATGTTATGATGGTTTTTATTGTTTTTTACTTTAATTTTACTTCCCTTATGTTATTTTCTTATGAGTTTATAAGCGTAGTTGGTGTTTTTTACACCGGCTTTTGTTATTTCGCCGTTAATTCAGACCGATATTCGTACCCCACCCACGCAGTCTGCTTCGTATTGTTTGTAAATTCCGTCTTGGAATTATGGTTTTTAACTTTTATTAACCATTATGGTAAGGCCTAGTTTCTTCTGACAGAATGGACCCCCATTTGAATCTATTAAGTTTCAGAATTTCAGAAAGATGGCTACGGTCCCTTCTGCCGGTCAGGGCAACCCTTCCAAGCAAAAAGTATAGGGCCATTGGGAATGTCACCCAAATGAAGGCTATGGTCCCTTCTGACGGTGTGGCCCCCTTCCAGGCGAAAGTCCCGTACCCCACCCACTATTGTTCACAGTTACAGGCTGCCAGGTAATGCGGGGGCCACGGCGACTCCTCAACTCGCTGCCTCATGTACAGATTCTACTCACTCCTCCAGATCACCTTCCAGAGAGTCAACACACAGGGGGCGGTCTAGGAGCAACCGTCACCTGTCTAAGAGACAGTTCAGGTAATTCTTGCTCTGATGAATTTTCTGGCTTTTCAAGCGTGACCCAGCACTGTAGGGGTATTCTTACTGTATTCGATACCGTTGTTTTGGTGAGGGCCACCTAATGAAGCATGTAGTTTCTTCTGAAGGGCTCTGCTCTTATAAATCAGACTCGTAGTTTTGAGGAAGGCTAGACTTCTTTCTACGGTATGGAAAGAGGACTTAGGTTTCTGCATTGGTACTTGCATTCAAGGGGAGTTTCTGTCATTGGCCACATTTATCTGTTATTGTATTTTCTTACATGTTGTATAATCACAGATTGTGTCTGGGACACATTCTTTGCTCTTCTTTTTCAGTGTCATGTCAGAAACACTCACCAACAATAGGGCTGAGACCTCTTTAGGAAGTCATACTTTCCTAGACAGTGCTCGTTATTGGGATAGGCGCTTCATTTGGTACGGAAGTCATACCTTCCTACCGACAGGGTGCTCTATCAGGGAGTCGGGCTGAAGGAAATGATAACCGCGTTCCAAGAGTGAAGTTACCTAGAGCAGCCATCTGGTGAGGCAGACCATCTACAATCAGAGAAGGTAAATTGTCAAAGTCTTTTCTCAGATTCTGATTAGCAGGCTTGGAGGTAGTCCATCCTCAAATAGAACTCATTCCTTTGTCAGACAGAAGCACCCTTTTTCCTAGTTTAAGTCGTAATATTACTCTTTATTTGTAAACACTTCTTAAGCATTGTCTGCCAATGTTCTCGAGCTTAGAACGTTATTGCTTTCGTATTTAAATTAAAAGTAATTCTTCTCGTGGTCTTGCTAAATACCCACTACAGGAGTCTGGTACTTGTCTTCAACTAAAGATTCTTACTGAATGGCTTATGTTCTTTTTACTGTCCTTTGAACTGAACTATAGAACTAGATTTTGCAGGTAACCTCGTTAGAAGTCAGTACCTACTGTCGAGGTCTGTTACTATAAGGATGATTTTAGTGACTAAGGCTTCTCCGCCATGGTCTAATGATTATGGTAAGTATTCATGGCCTTCGCCATAGCGTTTGTATGTTTCAGCGTTAACTGTAAACATGTAGCCATGGTATTAAAGAAGTAAATCAATTTGTTTTGTAAATTGTTTTTCTTTATCAGGACATGAAATCTGACTTGTCCTCACGCCATGATGAGTACTCTTTGTTGCAGTACTAGTAGAATTCAGATAAATTCTTTTATATTTATCTATGTTGCTGTTCATACTTTTATGTAGGACAAGTAACTCAGTAACTGTTTCCGACCCTGGTTATGATTGAGTAGATGATGACTATGGGTCTATCGTTAATGCTCATCAGACTTGCATGTATATCAACATTTATTTTATTTTATTTTAATTAGCGTCAGTAGTATTTAATAATATTGCCACCCTTTTGTTGATGTAGGTTTATATTTACAATAGGTTTTATTATTTACCGTGGTCGAGTGGTTAGTCTCTGACTTGAAATCACTGGCCGCTCACCGCGAGCGTTGCTACCGACTGAGCTAACCGGGCCAGATGTATTACGTAAGCGATACAATATAATTTATAAAAGCTAATGCGCGAATGGATGTCATGTGATCAGCAGAAAATGTAAATAAAGTGGGTCCCGCATTATTTACAAATAATAAATAAAAAAAAAATTCGAACTCACGAATGTATTACTACAAGCTTATCTGGATCTATGCTAATGTTTTCATATAGACATTTCACTGAATAAAAATCTGGCTATGCTCAATATCTGCTTACTTACGGACAGTGTCCCTTTAATTCTTCGAGAAGTGAGAAACTTATTTTCACGAGGGCCTTAGCACGATTGAAAATATGCGAGATTCCTCATTGATACACATACACCTGCTCTTTTTTTTGGATTACCTGAGGGTTCAGTAAAGTCCCCTTCTGTACCGCTTAGATCTCCAGGCAGTCTCAGTAGTTTCGGTGGCCAAGTCTTTGGCTTCATCAAAAGCTATTGTCCTCAATCCTACGTGGGTTTGCTCCCTGTCTGCCTGACTAAAGGAGTATGAAGGTGGACCTGTCTGATGGAGTTCTTCGTCATTCATCTCGTCCCTCTGGGGTTGCTGTACTTGTGTGTCCTATTAGATGCGGTAACAGGACATAACACTCCAATTCTTACAGATAAGATTACTGTCCAGATTCTAGATTCCTTATCCCACCCATTTCTCCATACAGTCATACAGTTAATGGGCTGTAGTGCCAGGGTTCGTTCTCCATTAGCTCTAGAGGTACTGATGATAGTTGGCATAGTTGTTGTTCATACACCTCCCTGTCTAGTCTTGCTAGAACCAGGATACAGTCTCCTTGTGGATTACATTTTAGAGTGGGTCTATCAGTATGAGTAAGTTGCCCTTTCTTTATTATATGGCAGTACAGCTGTTCCTAACGTCTTGGTAGGCTATATTGTTTTTTAGGCCCGTCTCCTTTCTTCTAGTCCGTACATTAGTTAGGCCATAAGAGCCAGACTTCTCTTGTTGAAGTCTTACCCTCAGGCGGTTTGAGATCCATCTTGCATCTCCTTATTTATTGGTTCTATACGCCACATTCGTATGGAAACAAAGTTTCGTTTCGGCTAGATCTTTTTGAAGGCTATACTACTGAATAACCTCCCTGGATCGGAAGCACAATTACTTGGTTTCGGTCGACAGGTTTATATCTACCTTCTTTAAAGTAATACCAGCTCCACTGGTTGGTTTCGACTGCTCCAGATTGGCCCTTGGTTCAAGTCAGCATCTCTCCATTGGTTTGCTTAGCTTCCTAGTGACGGGGTTCTTCTGCTTCCCATGTTATCAGACTTCTCAGACCTGCACTTCGTGCCCCTGTTTTTTCCTGTATTTCAGGTACCGTTGAAGCCATCCAAGGACACTTCTTCACTCATGCTATGGTCAAGTCTCGTTGGCCTCTTACTTAAACAAAAAGTGGGGGTGCGTGCCTGTGCACAGCCACATTCAAGATAACATTCCGACATGGTCTAGGGGTTTAGTAGACCTGCCCTAAATGCATGTTTAAGGATCTCTCAGATTGGCTTTAGTAACCCGCAAGTTGTTCCTTAATAGGGTTCCCTTTTCTCATTTAGCACTGGATTTTTTTCAGTTTGGCCTTGTCTCAAGTGCATTTTTTCCTCAGTAGACATTACATGTGGGCCTATGGCTACTCGGCTGAACTTTCAGCTTGGTCCCCCAATTCCAGGTCCCTTGTCCTGGTCAGTGGAATTGCTTGCTTTACAGGGTCATGTCCTTTTGCTTAGAGACAGTCCCTCTACCACCCTTTTTCTCACTAGTTCTTTTGGGAATTTCTGTAATAGTTTCTCACATAGGTGCACCTCTAGGAGGTCCTTCACTGGGTTACTCTGAGGACACAGAGGTTTAGCTGGGCAGAATAGTGTAGCACAGTGCTTGTATACACTTTGACCGTAGTCGGAGTTTTTTTTGTCTCCCCCTTTGAGCTTATATCACTCTCCTTCTTAGTTTAGAATACTTAGAAGCTTTGAAGTCGCTCTTTTGGCCTCCTATTTGACTTTCTGTTGTCCGGCCCTCCTTTGAACCTCTATGTTAAACTTAGATAGACTCTACCCTTTACACTATCTTTCCTTTAGGCTTAGCCTTGTGGCTCAGATTTAGTGAGCCCATTTTGGGAACTGAAGTGGCATCGCTCTCATGCTACTAAAGAGATCTCTTTGAACTCCTTCCTAGAGAGATTCCGGTAACAAACTCATTGGGTTTTGTCTGGGTATATACCTAATTACAATTCCAATAAGGCTGCACAAGTCAGAGCCTATATTTCCTTAAAAATTCACAAATTATTTGTTAGGTTCTATCTTACATATTGTTTTCACTGGGTCCAGTGTTTGCTACCCAGTCAGTCAAGGGCTTGTGCTGCTCTACCAGTTAGCTGACTTGGCCTTGCCTAAGTCTATAAAAACAATTATAGTTTTATTTATTATTTTACTTATCTTGGTTTGTAAGCACTTCATACCACAATGTTCCAAATGTGTTTGGTTTATACATATTGTTTATAGTTATCTGTTCTACACCACTTTTTATCTTGTGTTCATAGTTCTGTTACATTTACAGCTCAGTTATAAAGCTGTTATTGTAAGTATTGAATCAAGTGGTCGATACTTATCTAGATGATCTATGTAATACGAGCAATTTTCTGTTCCATAGATTTGCTTGTTTGTCCTTGACCGAATTGAAGGACTTATGAGGGTGCCATATTCACCTTGTAACATTCATCTGCCCATCTAACAAGTTTTAGAGGCTCCTCTTACTGGCTCTGTCACCAGGCAGGATCTCAGTGTACGCTATGGTGAGTGTTAGTTGCTTGGATTCATGCTCTCATCTGCTTTAATTTCTTGTCATTAGAGCAGGTTTGATTGTGCTTTGTTGCTTGTTGTTTCAGAGTTTTTCATTACGTGGACACGGCTTATTTCGTTTAAGCAAATACAGATTAGCCGTGGGCGGAGCTTATAGTTTTATCGATACAGTTAATTTGTGGGCAGAGCTTATCGGACTAATTACAATCAAATCTACTAAAAAATCGATAATTGTCTCGGTATTTATATTACAAACTGAATTAAAACATGATAAACATGTAGAGAAAAAGAAGGAAGCCTCAATTATTTTGTGAGCAGTGTTTAATAATTATAAACTATCATCGGCGTTCACAGATTATACTAAAATTTTTAAAATTAAATGCGCACCGCAAACTGTTTCACAGTGCTGAGCGGTAATGGTTTATAATTAATCTCATTTGCAACTAATAAACTATGTATACTACCGTACTTTTTTTTTTATACTATTCATTGCGAATGTACAAGAAATGCCGAGAATTATTTATTTAAAGTAACAGTCCAGACAAATCCGAGAAAACATGCCAGAAAGTTGCTTTTGCCAGCAATACATGTCATGCCGATTTGTTTAATGGTATGAACTGAAGTTGTCATATCATAATTGGTGATTAAACTCTGAATAAAATAAAATAAACAGGTATTTTCAAAACAATGACAAACAATACACAACTGAATATTGAATTTATTCTTACACTCCACTGCGTCTCCGTGGCCGAATGGTTAACAAGGTTGCGTTGTAAACCTTCGCCTCTCACCGCTGTGGGTTCAAATCCCACTGGGAGCTCGACTTGTAAGTGAGGAAGTGTCGATTCTTACGGATGGCGGGAGGTGTACAGTACTGGTTCTACTCAGGGAAAGTGGGTGGTCTGCCTCCACCCAAAAAAATCGACCGTCATATATAACCTTACACGTTGAAAATGACGTAAAACACTATACAAACAAACAAACAATACATTCCGTTGCTCCGTATAAAGCTAGAACAATAAAAATAATAATCGGTAAACATGTGTAACTCAAGTAACAAAAGTGCCCACATACCAACGTGTTGAAAAACATGTTTCTCACATTTGTGAAGGACCTCCTCAGTTAATTACAAATCCTTTATAAATTATAGCCAGTATCTTTTCTTTTAACAAACCGGGTGCCCCTAGTTGTAGAAAGCGCGTGCATCGCTGTTATTTTCAGAAAACACACCAGCGTAGACCATTGTTTTATGTTTATATTACTGTCTAATCCTGGCGGGGTGTGTACAGTACTGGTTCTACCCAGGAAAAGTGGGTGGTCTGCCTCCACCACAAAGAAATCATCTGTCATATATAGCCTTACATGTGTTGAAAATGACGAAAAACACCATACAAACAAACAAACCAAACTGTTTAATCATGTACATTGTCTATTTCCAATTTGCCAAAACAAGTACAGGGTATACTCAAGCCACGCGCGCTACCGATCAATGACACTTGCCGCGATCTTTGAAGATGCCGTCTATCACGTAGATACTTGTCTCAACTTCACATCTGTGATTGCCCAGTTAGATATTTACAGAATTACATTAAAGGAACACACGGAAATCTTGAAATGTTTATCAAGCATTGAAATTAGCGTCTCGATTTATTTATCCAGTATCATTTTAACCCTGCTTGTATATAAATGTAATTAAAATAATAACCAATATAATTTTGACATTTTTTTTAATCTTATCCTCTTGACTCTTGAAGTGGGATGAATCATCAAAATAATCACGCCAGTTTGATTAACCCAGTATCCTTTTGACTTGAAATCTGCTGGCTTCTACATTCTCACATGTAAATACGCATGTTGCAGATATGTTGATCACACGTTTGTATCCATTTGACAAATTAGACCATATGTAATGGTGTGTTATTTAAGCATTATAGACCTTTCAACCATTTTACCAATTTAGAACCCTCTACGTCTAAACCACATGCTTTCATTTCAACAGATATATATAGAAAGAGAGATATTTACATTCGTATGCTATAACACTATCTCGTCTTGTCTCTTTCTGTTTTCTTATCCTTCTTATCGTAATGAAAGCAATCTTAGAATTCGACGACACGGGCCCTATTCCAACCACCCGCTTCATCATAAGCATGAACAATTTAAGATAATGCAATTATTTCGGCTAATAATTTACTATAATTTAGCAAGCTAAACAGTGAACGTATAACTGAACAATGGCGTGGGATTTGTGATGAATAAATTATGACGTCACAAAGAAGGCGGGTCTTATGTTTTCGGTCAGGAGCTTCGTTCATACTAATGGATATTTTTACGTCTTAAAAACATATTTAAACCTGGCAAAAATATACAAACAATATATTATGCATAACAAAACAAATATATATCGATAAATTCAAAGATTGAGGCCACTGAATGCAGATTAAGTAGATTAAAATGAAGACCCCAAGGTACCCCGTTTCGCCATATATAAGGCAGCGTCCACGTAATGTCAAATCCCCTTGACATATTCGGGCACTCATAACAGGTTACATTATTCCACCCCAGCTCTTGTGATCAAGTCACAATTGTAATGTTGTCGTAAGTTATCTATAGAACAATATGATAAATTTTGTTAATTTTAATATTTGTCTATTATACTTACGACAACATTCACTACCCACCCCTCCTTAAATTTAGGACTTAGTTGCGGAAAGAGGACGTAACTCTGCATATCCATGTGTAAGTGGCGGCTCTCTTGGTATGGTGGGGTCCCCGGAAGGGGATTTGGGAAAGTTTTTTCCGTTCGTGGATTAAGGCAAGTTGAGTTATTGCAATTGTAATGTTGTTGTTAAGTATAATAGATAAATATTAAAATTAACAAAATTTATCGTTTTTGTATAGTAACCCAAAGACAACACCGAAATCCAACAAACAAGACACACTAAATAAGGAGGTGTGTGGGGTAAATTAACCCTCGAAATTGACCAGTTTTGACACTTAAATCACCAATATAACTAAACTTGAACCAAGTTTTATACCAGATGTTGTCAAACATAATTTGAAATATAAATGAGGCAAACTGTTTTTCATATAGAGTTATACAGGGTAAAACCTATTTATAGGGTACTCCGTAATTGTGCAATCTACCTGCTTTGCATAACCACTGATAATACCCTAATGACATGTGATACCATACAACCAATTGTTTTTGTCACCTGAAATATCATATCATGATATATTTACCAGTTTTTTTTTTCCATCAGTGGCCATTGGACCAAAAGGTCAAAAGCAGTATCATGCTGTTGCCTACCAAATTCCAGACTGAGACAAACATGTGATATTTAAATGTAAGTCAGTAAAGAGGGATAATTCTGGATTTATTCAAGCTCAGGCCAAGAGTTATGGTTCTTTTGCTCTGCATTTCCTCTGTGTTTCATTCCATTCCCATGAGCAGTTTCAAGTTATGCTCCAGAAAAGACTTGTTCGAACAAAATTACACAGAGCAATAACTCTAATCTAAGTGAAGGTAAGAGTTATGGTTGTTATGCTTTGTACTTCCTCTCATTGCTCTCTATCACTGTGTCAAGTTTTATTCAAGTATACTCCAGACAAGATATGCAGACAGCGAAAGGATGGACAAAGCAGTCTTAAGGTCATTGTCATATAGTGACACTCAACTCATCAAGAAAACGTGCAGAACCCTCCCCCCCCACTAGCCCCGCACTCGCCACTGCCGGAGTGCCTCATCTCCACCCCCACCAAAAAACAACAACATCCCACCCCACGGGATTCTTTTTTTTTTGCCTATATTTCTACCCAAAAGACAACTAACTTACTTCGGTCGATCGGGGATATAAATTCATAGAATTTCTTGATCATTTTCAATTGTTCAAACTAAACACAGGAATTTCAGTCGTCTTGGTTTGTCACTTACATCCTAAAATCAAAGGCGACATCTTAATTTTCTTATTTAAGTATTCATACTCAAAGCAATATATTCCATTTAAGTGTGATCTGGGTGATTATTTCACAAAAGCAGTGACAAATTACTGCTTGTCCACGGCAACTTGACTGGTCAATAATATCCAGAGCATGGCACAGGGATAATTGGCATCATTATTACTAAGAGACTTCTGACTCCCAGAAATGCTTATATGTAATGGAAAATGATGACTGAGCTGAAATCATTTTACCCTGAACAGTTCACTGTTGTTCAATGTCACAAATATGTGATTTCTTTTCCTTCAAGCAATAAACTGAGAACAATGTTGTTTTAGTAATGATAAATAGACAGAAATAAAATGTTAGTGAATCCCCACATGGAAACAGACCAGAAATCAGAATTCTGTAAGTTGTTGATCAACCAACACTACATCAAAGCAGTTGTTCATCGCCTTGACAACACTTTTGTTTGCTCAATTCTACGAAATCCAAAGAGGACAGTTGTGAGATTTGAAAGCTGTTACAAGGCTGCCAAAACATTTAACCTACAAGATTGTATTTTCTTCAGATTTAAGAACATGTGACCACTGGGGCGCAGCCAAATTTACCCCCATAGTCGCAATTTGAACAAACTTTATTTTTTTAATTTTTTTTTTTATTATGAGTTTTTATTACCATGGGAGAAAAAAATTATGCAAGAAATCAGAATTTTATATTTTTATATAAATCTATTATGAGAATTCGGTATAAATGGTTGTCTTTTAATGATTTAGCTTGTTTGTGTTGTGTTTTATCTCTATTTGTATAATAAAAAAGTCACTATTTTAGAAGAGTACTTTTTTAGGGGAAAAGATAAAGAAAAACAAATAATTATAATAAACAAGAGGCAAAAGAGGGCCTGTGCATGCTCTACTGGCTAATATGGCTCTTATAACATCAATGAAGCGAGTGACTATCGTCTTAAAGAGGCAAAATATAGCATTTTTAACTAAATCAAGAGCCATAACTCCGCCATTACTGGTCCGATCTGGCTGGGTTTCGAACTTGACCAGTAGAGATAATAAAAAATTTAAATTTTTTTTTAAAAATAAATAAATAAAAATAAATAAATAAAATTAAAAAATTTAAAAAAATAAAGAAATATAACGATAATAATAGAAGAAAAAAAGTAAAAAAATCTGGTAAAGTTTGTTAAAGATCAGATGAAAAATGAAAGCCCTATCGCCTTAACAATGCAAAATATAGCATATTTAAGGAAATCAAGGGCCATAACTCTGCTGTTACTGGTCCGATTTTTGCTAGTTTTCGAACTTGTCTGAGCTTTTATTGACATTAACAATCTGGTAAAATCTGGTAAAGATCGGATGAAAAATGAATGCCCTATCAGGTTAACGAGGCAAAATATAGCATTTTTAACTAAATCAAGGGCCATAACTCTGCTGTTACTGGTCCCATCTGGTTGGTTTTCGTACTTATCCGAGCTTTTATTGACATTAACAATCTGGTAAAGATCGGATGAAAAATGAAGGCCCTATCGTCTTAACGAGGCAAAATATAGCATTTTTAACTAAATCAAGGGCCATAACTCCGCTGTTACTGGTCCGATCTGGTTGGTTTTCGAAATTATTAGAGCTTTTATTGACATTAACAATCTGGTAAAGTTTGGTAAAGATCAGATGAAAAATGAAGGCCCTATCGTCTTGAGGCAAAATATAGCATTTTTAACTAATCAAGGGCCATAACTCCGCTGTTATTGGTCCGATCTGGCTGGTTTTCGAACTTGTCCGAGCTATCATTGACATTAACAATCTGGTAAAGTTTGGTAAAGATCGGATAAAAAATGAATGCCCTATCGTTTTAACGAGGCAAAATATAGCATTTTTAACTAAATCAAGGGCCAGAACTCCGCTGTTACTGGTTCGATTGGGCTGGTTTTCGTAAATGTCCGAGCTTTCATTGACATTAACAATCTGGTAAAGATCAGATGAAAAATGAAGGCTCTATCGTCTTAACGAGACAAAAGTTAATGACGGACAGACGACGTACAACTCGGCATCCCAATAAGCTCTGCTGGCCTTCAGCTCTGCTGGCCTTCGGCCAGCATACAGTATACAGAACCAAAAACAGTATACAGAACCAAATAGCAATTCTGCATATACAAGAAGCCATTTAATCTCATATTTTGGCTAAAACCTATAAAAAAAAATTTAAAAAAAGTTTTTTGATTAAACAATCAAGGATATTTGCAAACCATTATTTTGGTCTAGCAAACAAATTATAAATGTAGTTAAAGTAATAACTTGATAAACAATTAAAATATATCATTCGGACAAATTATGGTAATTATCGTTGAATTAAAAAATAATATGTTCTGAGTCTTCATTTAGTAAGTTCACCAAGGTTTGTACACAGTAACAAATTAAAAACAAACACATTGCTATTAAATTAACATTATCTAATCCAAAGCAGCTGTGTTCAAACAAATTATATACTACATGCTATAACAGAAATCTATATGGTGCGTATATCAGAAATTACTCACTGCCCCATCTATATGGTGCGTATATCAGAAATTACTGACTGCCCCATCTATATGGTGCGTATATCAGAAATTACTGACTGCCCCATCTATATGGTGCGTATATCAGAAATTACTGACTGCCCCATCTATATGGTGCATATATCAGAAATTACTGAATGCCCCATCTATATGGTGCATATATCAGAAATTACTCACTGCCCCATCTATATGGTGCGTATATCAGAAATTACTGACTGCCCCATCTATATGGTGCGTATATCAGAAATTACTCACTGCCCCATCTATATGGTGCGTATATCAGAAATTACTGACTGCCCCATCTATATGGTGCGTATATCAGAAATTACTGACTGCCCCATCTATATGGTGCATATATCAGAAATTACTCACTGCCCCATCTATATGGTGCGTATATCAGAAATTACTCACTGCCCCATCTATATGGTGCGTATATCAGAAATTACTGACTGCCCCATCTATATGGTGCGTATATCAGAAATTACTGACTGCCCCATCTATATGGTGCGTATATCAGAAATTACTGACTGCCCCATCTATATGGTGCATATATCAGAAATTACTGACTGCCCCATCTATATGGTGCATATATCAGAAATTACTCACTGCCCCATCTATATGGTGCGTATATCAGAAATTACTGACTGCCCCATCTATATGGTGCGTATATCAGAAATTACTCACTGCCCCATCTATATGGTGCGTATATCAGAAATTACTGACTGCCCCATCTATATGGTGCATATATCAGAAATTACTCACTGCCCCATCTATATGGTGCGTATATCAGAAATTACTGACTGCCCCATCTATATGGTGCATATATCAGAAATTACTCACTGCCCCATCTATATGGTGCGTATATCAGAAATGACTGACTGCCCCATCTATATGGTGCATATATCAGAAATTACTCACTGCCCCATCTATATGGTGCGTATATCAGAAATGACTGACTGCCCCATCTATATGGTGCATATATCAGAAATTACTCACTGCCCCATCTATATGGTGCGTATATCAGAAATGACTGACTGCCCCATCTATATGGTGCATATATCAGAAATTACTCACTGCCCCATCTATATGGTGCATATATCAGAAATTACTCACTGCCCCATCTATATGGTGTTTTATCAGAACTAGTGATTGTCCTGTCTATATGGCACTCCTGGGGAATCTGTATGCAGCGAGCACAGGGTATTGCATTGAATTAGATTGCTATCATACAAGAGTATATTTATTCGCATCATATAAGTGCTATCGTACAAGAGCTATTGATTTAGACCTAACTTTTAGTACGGTCTGATCCCTTCAACTTTGCAGTATACAGTAACAAAATTGCAGATAGTTTCTAAGTGCTTTAGTTTAAGTAGTTAAAATTTTCATATGACTTTTACATTACCCATACAGCTTTGGAAATTGTTTTCCACAAATTTGATACTTTGATGATTTTATACATAATTTCTACAATTATGACAATAAAATGGAATAACTAGATACCAATAACACAATAACTAGATACCAATAACACAATAACTAGATACCAATAACACAATAACTAGATACAAAAAACACAATAACTAGATACAAAAAACACAATTTATCAAACTGAAAAGATAAGAATGATTATCGGGTACTACTTAAATAATTCCAAGTATAATTTTTGTGTTTGAAATTGTTGGAGTTTCATGATGTCATGCAAAATAAATACCGTCAAAGTTTGTTTATAAATTGTATTGGTCAAACCTTTCGTACTATGCACTAACCTGTTCTTGCAATGTACAGAATCCCCAGGAGTATATGGTATCTATATCTGAACTTAAACCTCGTGTATATAACTTATATTTAACTTATCAACTGCTCTGTCAAGCTGAACTTATATCTGAACGTATTGACTGCCCCATGTATATAACTTATATGTAACTTATCAACTGCTCTGTGTAGCTGGACTTATATCTGAACTTACTGATTGCCCCAAGTATATCATTTATATCTGAACTTACTGATTGCCCCTAGTATAAAATTTATATTTGAACTTACTAATTGCCCCAAGTATATAATTTATATATGAACTTACTGATTGTCCCAAGTATATAATTTATATTTAACTTACTGATTGCCACAAGTAAATAATATATATTTAACTTACTGATTGCCACAAGTATATAATTTATATTTAACTTACTGATTGCCATAAGTATATAATTTATATTTAACTTATTGATTGCCCCAAGTATATAATTTATATTTGAACTTATTGATTGCCCCATAATATGATTTATATCTGAACTTACTGATTGCCCCAAGTATATAATTTATATTTGACTTACTGATTGCCCGAAGTATAAAATTTATATTTAACTTACTGATTGCCCCAAGTATATAATTTATATTTAACTTACTGATTTCCCCAAGCCTATAATTTATATTTGAACTTACTGATTGCCCAAAGTATATAATTTATATTTAACTTACTGATTGCCCCAAGCCTATAATTTATATTTGAACTTACTCATTGTCCCAAGTATATAATTTATATTTGAACTTACTCATTGTCCCAGGTATATAATTTATATTTGAACTTACTGATTGCCCAAAGTATATAATTTATATTTAACTTACTGATTGCTCCAAGCCTATAATTTATATTTGAACTTACTCATTGTCCCATGTATATAATTTATATTTGAACTTACTGAATGCCCCAAGTATATAATTTATATCTGAACTTACTGATTGTCCCACGTATATAATTTATATTTGAACTTACTAATTGCCCCAAGTATATAATTTATATGTGACTTACTGATTGCCCCAAGTATATAATTTATATATAACTTACTGATTGCCCAAAGTAAATAATTTATAATTAAACTTACTGATTGCCCCAAGTATATTTATGTAACTTACTGATTGCCCCAAGTATATAATTTATAAGTAACTTACTGATTGCCACAAGTATATAATTTATATTTCAACTAACTGATTGCCCCAAGTATATAATTTATATCTGAACTTACTGATTGTCCCACATATATAATTTATATTTGAACTTACTGATTGCCCCAAGTATATAATTTATATGTAACTTACTTATTGCCCCAAGTATATAATTTATATGAAACTTACTGACTGCCCCAAGTACATGATTTATATTTAACTTACAGATTGCCCCAAGTATATAATATATATTTAACTTACTGATTGCCTCAAGTATATCATTTATATTTGAACTTACTGATTGCCCCAAGCATATAATTTATATTTGAACTTACTGATTGCCCCAAGTGTATAATTTATATCTGAACTTACTGATTGTCCCAAGTATATAATTTATAGTTGAACTTACTAATTGCCCCAAGTCTATAATTTATATTTGAACTTACTGATTGCCGCAAGTATATAATTTATATGTAACTTACTGATTGCCCCAAGTATATAATTTATATTTAACTTACTGTCCCAAGTATATGATTTATATTTGCTTACTGATTGCCCCAAGTATATAATTTATATTTAACTTACTGATTGCCCCAAGTATATCATTTATATTTGAACTTACTGACTGCCCCAAGTGTATAATTTATATCTGAACTTACTGATTGCCCCAAGTCTATAATTTATATTTGAACTTACTAATTACCCCAAGTATATTATTTATATATAACTTACTGATTGCCCCAAGTATATAATTTTATATTTGAACTTACTGATTGCCAAGTATATAATTTATATGTAACTTACTGATTGCCCCAAGTATATTTATGTAACTTACTGATTGCCCCAAGTATATAATTTATATTTAACTTACAGATTGCTCCAAGTATATAATTTATATGTAACTTACTGATTGCCTCAAGTATATAATTTATATTTAACTTACAGATTGCTCCAAGTATATAATTTATATGTAACTTACTGATTGCCCCAAGTATATAATTTATATTTGAACTTACTGATTGCCCCAAGTATATAATTTATATCTGAACTTACTGATTGTCCCACGTATATAATTTATATTTGAACTTACTAATTGCCCCAAGTATATAATTTATATGTAACTTACTGATTGCCCCAAGTATATAATTTATATATAACTTACTGATTGCCCCAAGTATATAATTTATATTTAAACTTACTGATTGCCCCAAGTATATTTATGTAACTTACTGATTGCCCCAAGTATATAATTTATAAGTAACTTACTGATTGCCACAAGTATATAATTTATATTTGAACTAACTGATTGCCCCAAGTATATAATTTATATCTGAACTTACTGATTGTCCCACATATATAATTTATATTTGAACTTACTGATTGCCCCAAGTATATAATTTATATGTAACTTACTTATTGCCCCAAGTATATAATTTATATTTAACTTACTGACTGCCCCAAGTATATGATTTATATTTAACTTACAGATTGCCCCAAGTATATAATATATATTTAACTTACTGATTGCCACAAGTATATAATTTATATTTGAACTTACTGATTGCCCCAAGCATATAATTTATATTTGAACTTACTGATTGCCCCAAGTGTATAATTTATATCTGAACTTACTGATTGTCCCAAGTATATAATTTATAGTTGAACTTACTAATTGCCCCAAGTCTATAATTTATATTTGAACTTACTGATTGCCGCAAGTATATAATTTATATGTAACTTACTGATTGCCCCAAGTATATAATTTATATTTAACTTACTGTCCCAAGTATATGATTTATATTTGCTTACTGATTGCCCCAAGTATATAATTTATATTTAACTTACTGATTGCCCCAAGTATATCATTTATATTTGAACTTACTGACTGCCCCAAGTATATAATTTATATCTGAACTTACTGATTGCCCCAAGTATATAATTTATATTTGAACTTACTAATTACCCCAAGTATATTATTTATATATAACTTACTGATTGCCCCAAGTATTTAATTTTATATTTGAACTTACTGATTGCCAAGTATATAATTTATATGTAACTTACTGCTTGCCCCAAGTATATTTATGTAACTTACTGATTGCCCCAAGTATATAATTTATATGTAACTTACTGATTGCCTCAAGTATATAATTTATATTTAACTTACAGATTGCTCCAAGTATTTAATTTATATCTGAACTTACTGATTGTCCCTAGTATATAATTTATATTTGAACTTACTCATTGCCCCAAATATATAATTTATATTTGAACTTACTGATTGCCCCAAGTATATAATTTATATCTGAACTTATTGATTGCCCCGGATGTATGGTAATGTCAATTCTGAACTGTCAAACATGTAAGGCATCATTTGAATCATTTTCTTGATTATTTAAAAAAATAAAAACACACAGGACACCATCAGTTTAAGGGCATTTGTAATAGCTCTTTTGCTGCAGAATCAATCCACCATGATGAGTCTTATTCATCAGAAATATGGCTTTAACAATACGTTTAAAATACATTTCTCATGTAATCTTGCCTGATGTTATTGGATGCAATTATTGTATATAATTATAAGAGCTGTCGGAGAACAGCGCAGCTCGACTATTCGATTTTTCAGAGAATAATAAATTATATAGCTAGTATATACCATCAGAAAACAAGGCTAAAACAATGTAGGGTGGGGTTGGGGGCGCAACATAGCTGTGTGTAAGAATTGACCAAAACTACAGAGAAATATGTAAAAAAAAAAAAAAAAAAAAAAAGTCAAGTTTTGAGTGGGAGTGGGGGGGTGGGGGTGGGGGAGAGGTGGGGGTGGGTGGTGGAGGGAGTGGGGGTGGACAAGGCAATATATATGTGTAAGAAGCTATGTAAGAATTCAACAAAACAACACAAAAATATGTAAAAAAAATAAATTAAAAATCAAGTTTTGAGTGAGGATGGGGGAGAGGCGGGGGGTGGGGAGGGCAACATATATGTGTAAGAAGCTATGTAAGAATTGACCAAAACAACACAGAAATATGGTAAACAAAATAAAAATAAAAATATTTCCAGTGGGGGGAGTGGGGTGGAGTGGGGGGGTGGCAAGATAGCTATGTGTAAGAATTGACCAAAACAACACAGGAATATGGGGGGGGAGAGTGGGGAGGAGGCGGGGGGGGTAGAGGCAGGGGGTGGTGGGGAGAGGGAGCAACATATATGTGTAAGAAGCTATTTCTAACAAGAGGTCAATGACCTTGAAGCTCTACTTATTGATTTTGATTTCAGGAAGTAGTCGCTACAGACTTGTTTTTTGAAAAATTATTTTTAGCCGTGGCGGCCATCTTGAATTTCCGGCCGACCTGAAATTTTGCTAGGATCAATTAGACATCAAGAGCAATATTCCTGTGAAGTTTCATGAAAATCCGTCAAGTAGTTTCACAGGAATAGTCGCTACAAGTTTTCATTATATAACTCTATGTAAACAAAGATGGCCGCTGACAGCCATGTTTAACGTCGAATCAAAATAATGTTTTGACTCTGATAACCATCAAACTTCTTTTTTAAAAAATCTAATTTTAGCTGTGGTGGCCATCTTGAATTTCTGGCCGATCTGAAATTTTGCTAGGATCAATTAAACATTAAGAGCAACATTCCTGTAAAGTTTCATGAAAATCTGCCAAGCAGTTTCAAAGGATTAGTCGCTACAAGTTTTTACTATATAACTCTATGAAAACAAAGATGGCTGGCAGCCATGTTTAACTTTGAATCAAAACAATTTTTGACAAGGACCAACATCATGTTATGCTGATCATTTTACAAAAAGTCCAATATCAATATCACTTATAGTTTTCAAGTAGTAGTCGCTACAAACTTGTATTTTGAAAATCTATTTTTAGCCATGGCAGCCATCTTGAATTTCCGGGCGACCTGAAATTTTGCTAGGATCAATTAGACATCAAGAGCAACATTCCTGTGAAGTTTCATGAAAATCCGTCAAGTCGTTTTAGAGGAGTAGTCGCTACAAGTTTTCATTATATAACTCTATGTAAACAAAGATGGCCACTGGCAGCCATGTTTAACGTCGAATCAAAATAATGTTTGATTCTTATAACAATCATGTCATGCTGATCATTTTACAAAAAGTCCCATATCAATACCACTTATAGTTTTCAAGACGTAGTCGCTACAAACTTCTTTTTTAAAAATCTATTTTTAGCTGTGGCGGCCATCTTGAATTTCTGGCCGATCTGAAATTTTGCTAGGATCAATTAGACACTAAGAGCAATATTCCTGTAAAGTTTCATGAAAATCTGTCAAGTAGTTTCAAAGGAGTAGTCGCTACAAGTTTTTACTATATAACTGTATGTAAACAAAGATTGCCTCTGGCAGCCATGTTTAACGTTGAATCAAAACGATTTTTGACAAGGACCAACATCATGTCATGCTGATCATTTTAGAAAAAGTCCCATATCAATATCACTTATAGTTTTCAAGAAGTAGTCGCTACAAACTTGTTTTTTAAAAACCTATTTTTAGATCTGGTGGCCATCTTGGATTTCACATCAACATGAATTTTTGCTAGGATCAACTAGACTTCATGGGCAATATTTCTGTAAAGTTTCATGAAAATCCATTCAGTAGTTTCAGAGAAGAAGTCGCTACAAAAAAAAGTTTACAGACAGACGGACAGACAGACGGACGGACGGACGGACAGACGGACGCCGCACCACAGCATAAGCTCTGCTGATCTCTGATCAGTAGAGCTAAAAATTGACCAAAACACAACACAGAAATATATCAAAAAAAAATTCTAGTTTCGAGTGGGGGGGGGGGGGGGGGGGGGGGTGGGTGGGTTGGTGGGGGAGGGGAACATCTGTAAGAATTGACAAAAGCAACACAGAAATATGTAAAAAAAAAAAAAAAGTTGGGTGGGGGGATGGGTGAGAGGCGGGGGTGGGGGGCGGGGGTGGGGGGCGGGGGGGTGGTGGGGGCAACATATATGTGTAAGAATTGACTAAAACAACACAGAAATATGTAAAAAAATATATATATATATAGTTTCAAGTGGTGGGGATGGGGTAGGGGAGTGTGTAAGAATCGACCAAAACAACACAGAAATATGGAGAAAAAAAAGAAAGAAAAAAAAAAAAAAAAAAAAAAAAGGGGTCTGGAGGAGGGGAGGGGGAGGGGGGGGGGGGCTAAGGGATCCCATGCCCCAATATGAGTGAAGTATGAATAAGATGCATAATGCTATAAGAAATCCCAAACCAAATTTATAGATATATACATGCTTACATGCAAACCTAGATCTGCCTTTATTGCACATTTTATGGGCCATCACAATTTGGGTTCCATGGGAGCCAAGAATTTGAAAAAGAAAAAAAAAATTAACCAACCCTTTACAACATACTATAAGGAAACCATTTCCAAAATTTAGTTCAGCTAGGACAAGAAATGCAAGAGATATAGACCTGTAAACACAGCTTACACGCAATATTTGATGTGAAAGACACATTTTAAGGGCTTCAATGGGAGCCCAGGGGATACAGGAACCAAAATTACGTAAGCAGCACTTAAGATAATGCTATAAGGAAGCTAATGGCCAAATCTGATTGTGCTAGGGTAAGAATTGTAAGAGATATAGACTTGTAAACACAGCTTACACGCAAAATTTGATGTGAAATGGGACACATTTTATGGGCTATCATAATTTGGGTTCCATGGGAGCCCATGGGTTACAGGAACCAAAATTGCTTATGCAGCCCTTACGATAATGCTATAAGGAAGCCCATGGCCAAATTTGGTTGTGCTAGGATAAGGAATGTAAGAGATATAGACTTGTAAACACAGCTTACACGCAAACCTTGATGTGGGACGCCGACGCCGGGGTGATTACATAAGCTCTCTTATTCTTCGAATAGTCGAGCTAAAAATACGTAGTTTGCATTTTCGAAAAAGCAGTGATGAGAAATTCTTAAGTATGAACTATTGACTATAGAACATTTCCTATCTGGTTCATAGTCATTTTTGGAGGTAAATAGGTTTTTTGAGACAAGAAAGCAACATACTGGAGTCTATGCTGATTTTTTGAGAGAAACTAAGTAGTAACTAAGTATTAACTCACAAGTAACTCAGTCCTAACTCAGTAGAAACTCAGTAATAACTCATGCGTAACTCAGTAGAAACTCAGTAGTAACTCATGAATAACTCGGGTGTAACTCAGTAGTTATTCAGTAGAAACTCAGTAGTAACTCAGTACCAACTCAGTAGAAACTCAGTAATAACTCATGAGTAACTCAGTAACTACTCATTAGAAACTCAGTAGTAACTCATGAGTAACTCAAGTGTAACTCAGTGACACAGTAGTAACTCAGTAGTGACTCAGTAGTAACTCAGTAGTAACTCATAAGTGACACAGTAGTGACTCAGTAGTAACTCAGCAATAACTCAGCAGTGACTCGGTAGTAACTCAGTAGTGACACAGAAGTGACTCAGTAGTAACTCAGCAGTGACTCAGTAGTGACACAGTAGTAACTCAGTAGTGACTCAGTAGTAACTCAGTAGTAACTCAGTAGTAACTCATTAGTGACACAGTAGAGACACAGTAGTAATGCAGTAGTGACTCAGTAGTGATCCAGTAGTAACTCATAAGTAACACAGTAGTGACTCAGTAGTAACTCAGCAATAACTCAGTAGTGACTCAATAGTAACTCATCAGTAACACAGTAGTAACTCAGTAGTAACTCAGCAATAACTCAGTAGTGACTCAACAGTAACTCAGTAGTGACACAGTAGTGACTCAGTAGTAACTTAGTAGTAGCACAGTAGTAACTCAGTAGTTACTCAGTAGTAACTTAGTAGTGACTAAGTAGTAACTCAGTAGTAACTCAGTAATAACTCAGTAGTAATACAGTAGTGACACAGTAGTGACACAGTAGTGACTCAGCAGTAACTCACTAGTGACTCGGTAGTGACTCAGTAGTAACTCAATAGTGATACAGTAGTAACACAGTAGTAACTCAGTAGTAACACAGTAGTAACTCAACAGTGACACAGTAGTGACACAGTAGTAACTCAGTAATCTCAGTAGTAACACAGTAGTAACTCAGTAGTGACACAGTAGTGACTCAGTAGTAACTCAGTAGTAACTCAGTAGTAATACAGTAGTGACTCAGTAGTAATACAGTAGTGACTCAGTAGTGACTCAGTAGTAACTCAGTAATAACTCAGTAGTAATACAGTAGTGACTTAGTAGTGACACAGTAGTAACTCAGTAGTACTGTAGTAGTGACTCAGTAGTAGTAACTCATTAGTAACACAGTAGTGACTCAGTAGTAACTCTGCAATAACTCAGTAGTGACTCAATAGTAACTCAGTAGTGACACAGTAGTGACTCAGTAGTAACTCAGTAGTAACTCTGTAGTAATACAGTAGTGACTCAGTAGTAATACAGTTGTGACTTAGTAGTTATATAGTAATGACTCAGTAGTAATACAGGAGTGACTCAGTAGTGACTCAGTAGTGACTCAGTAGTAACTCAGTTGTAATACAGTAGTGACTTAGTAGTTATACAGTAGTGACTCAGTAGTAATACAGTAGTGACTTAGTAGTTATACATTAGTAACTCAGTAGTAATACAGTAGTAACTCAGTAGTAATACAGTAGTGACTTAGTAGTGACACAGTAGTAACTCAGTAGTAACGCAGTAGTGACTCAGCAGTAGTAACTCATTAGTGACAGTAGTGACACAGTAAAGACACAGTAGTTGCACAATAGTAACTCAATAGTAACTCAGTAGTGACACGTTAGTGACACAGTAGTGACACAGTAGTGACTCAGTAGTAACTCAGTAGTAACTCAGTAGTAATACAGTAGTGACTCAGTAGTAATACAGTAGTGACTCAATAGTGACTCAGTAGTAACTCAGTAGTAATACAGTAGTGACTCAGTAGTGACTCAGTAGTGACTCAGTAGTGACTCAGTAGTGACACAGTAGAAACTCTGTAGTAGCACAGTAGTAACTCAGTAGTAATACAGTAGTGACTCAGTAGTAATACAGTAGTGACTTAGTAGTAATACAGTAGTGACTCAGTAGTAATACAGTAGTGACTCAGTAGTGACTCAGTAGTCATACAGTAGTGACTCAGTAGTGACTCAGTAGTAATACAGTAGTGACTCAGTATAATACAGTAGTGACTCAGTAGTGACTCAGTAGTAATACAGAAGTGACTCAGTAGTAATACAGTAGTGACTCAGTAGTGACTCAGTAGTAACTCAGTAGTGACTCAGTAGTGACTCAGTAGTGACTCAGTAGTAATACAGTAGTGACTCAGTAGTGACACAGTAGTAGCACAGTAGTAACTCAATACTAACACAGTAGTAACTCAGTAGTAACTCAGTAGTAACTCAGTAGTAATACAGTAGTGACTCAGAAGTAATACAGTAGTGACTTAGTAGTGACTCAGTAGGGACTCAGTAGTAACTCAGTAGTGACACAGTAGTAACTCTGTAGTAGCACAGTAGTAACTCAATAGTAACTCAGTAGTAACTCAGTAGTGACACATTAGTGACTCAGTAGTGACACAGTAGTGACTCAGTAGTAACTCAGTAATAACTCAGTAGTGACACAGTAGTGACACAGTAGTGACACAGTAGTGACACAGTAGTGACACAATAGTGACACAGTAGTAACTCAGTAGTGACACATTAGTGACACAGTAGTGACTCAGTAGTAACACAGTAGTGACACAGTAGTGACACAATAGTGACACAGTAGTGACACAGTAGTGACACAGTAGTGACACAATAGTGACACAGTAGTAACTCAGTAGTGACACATTAGTGACACAGTAGTGACTCAGTAGTAACACAGTAGTGACACAGTAGTGACACATTAGTGACACAGTAGTGACTCAGTAGTAACACAGTAGTGACACAGTAGTGACACAATAGTGACACAGTAGTGACACAGTAGTGACACAGTAGTGACACAATAGTGACACAGTAGTAACTCAGTAGTGACACATTAGTGACACAGTAGTGACTCAGTAGTAACACAGTAGTGACACAGTAGTGACACAATAGTGACACAGTAGTGACACAGTAGTGACACAGTAGTGACACAATAGTGACACAGTAGTAACTCAGTAGTGACACATTAGTGACACAGTAGTGACTCAGTAGTAACACAGTAGTGACACAGTAGTGACACAATAGTGACACAGTAGTGACTCAGTAGTAACACAGTAGTGACACAGTAGTGACACAGTAGTGACACAGTAGTGACACAGCAGTGACACAGTAGTGACACAGTGACTCAGTAGTGACACAATAGTGACACAGTAGTAACTCAGTAGTGACACATTCAAATTATCAACAGATTGAAATTAAACAATTTTGTATTTGAGTTATACCGATCAGCTTTCATAGTACCATTGAATAAACCTTCAGTAATCCCGTCTTCACCTTAAATTGGAAATCACAGTATATATCGAAATCCCCACCCTCGTTATTGTTCCAAATTTTCACTACATAATTCACAATAAGGACCAATATCATATCATGCTGATCATTTTAGAAATAGTCCCATATCAATATCACTTATAGTTTTCAAGAAGTAGTCGCTACAATTTTTTATTTTTTTTAAATTTGTTAGGATCAACTAGATATCAAGAGCAACATTCCTGTGAAGTTTCATGAAAATCCGTCAAGTAGTTTAAGAGGAGTAGTGGCTACATGCTTTTACTATATAACTCTGTGTAAACAAAGATGGCCGCTAGCAGGCATGTTTAACGTTGAATCAAAATGATTTTTCGACAATGACCAACCTTATGTCATGCTGATCATTTTAGAAAAAGCCCATATCAATATCATTTATAGTTTTCAGGAAGTAGTTGCTAGAAATTTGCTTTTTAAAAACCTTTTTTTAGCCGTGGCAGAAGTCTGAAATTTTGCTAGGATCAACTAGACATCAAGAGGAACATTCCTGTGAAGTGTCATGAACATCCGTCAAGTAGTTTCAGAGGAGTAATCGCGACAAGTTTTTACTGCATACCCTTATGGAAACAAAGATGGCCGCTGCAGCAGCCGTGTTTAATATCGAATCAAAACGATTTTCGACAAGGACCAATATCATGTCATACTGATCATTTTAGAAAAAGTCCCATATCAATATCACTTATAGTTTTCAGAAAGTAGTCGCTACTAATTCGTTTTTTTTAAATCTACTTTTAGCAGTGGCGCCCAACTTAAATATCCGACCGGTCTTATATTTTGCTAGGATCAATTAGATATCAAGAGCAACATTCCTGTGAAGTGTCATGAAAACCCATCAAGTAGATTTAGAGGAGTAATCGCGACAAGTTTTTACTATATAACTTTATGTAAACAAAGATGGCCACTAGCAGCCATGTTTAACGTCGAATCAAAATGATTTTTGACAAGGACCAACATCATGTCATGCTGATCATTTTAGAAAAAGTCCCATATCAATATCACTTATAGTTTTCAAGAAGTAGTCGCTACAAACTTATATTTTAACAAGAGGTCAATGACCTTGAAGCTCTACTGATTGATTTTGATTTCAGGAAGTAGTCGCTACAGACTTATTTTTAGCCGTGGCGGCCATCTTGAATTTCCGGCCGACCTGAAATTTTGCTAGGAACAATTAGACATCAAGAGCAACATTCCTGTGAAGTTTCATGAAAATCCGTCAAGTAGTTTCAGAGGAGTAGTCGCTACAAGTTTTTACTATATAACTCTATGTAAACAAAGATGGCCGCTGGCAGCAATGTTTAACGTTGAATCAAAACAATTTTTGACAAGGACTAACATCATGTCATGCTGATCATTTTAGAAAAAGTCCCATATCAATATCACTTATAGTTTTCAAGAAGAAGTCGATACAAACTTGTATTTTGAAAATGTATTATTAGCCGTGGCGGCCATCTTGAATTTCCGGCCGACCTGAAATTTTGCTAGGATCAATTAGACATCAAAAGCAACATTCCTGTGAAGTTTCATGAAAATCCGTGAAGTAGTTTCAGAGGAGTAGTCGCTACAAGTTTTCATTATATAACTCTATGTAAACAAAAATGGCCACTGGCAGCCATGTTTAACTTCGAATCAAAATAATGTTTGACTCTGATAACCGTCATGTCATGCTCATCATTTTACAAAAAGTCCCATATCAATATCACTTATAGTTTTCAAGACGTAGTCGCTACAAACTTCTTTTTTTTAAATCTATTTTTAGCTGTGGCGGCCATCTTGGAATTTCTGGCCGATCTGAAATTTTGCTAGGATCAATTAGACATTAAGAGCAACATTCATGTAAAGTTTCATGAGATTCCGCTAAGTAATTTCAAAGGAGTAGTCGCTACAAGTTTTTACTATATAACTCTATGTAAACAAAGATGGCCGCTGGCAGCAATGTTTAACGTGGAATCAAAACAATTTTTGACAAGGACCAACATCATGTCATGCTGATCATTTTAGAAAAAGTCCCATATCAATATCACTTATAGTTTTCAAGAAGTAGTCGCTACAAACTTGTTTTTTAAAAACCTACTTTTAGATTTGGCGGCCATCTTGGATTTCACATCAACATGAATTTTTGCTAGGATCAACTAGACTTCATGGGCAACATTTCTGTAAAGTATATCCATCCAGTAGTTCCAGAGAAGTAGTCGCTACAAATAAAAGTTTACGGACAGACAGACGGACGGACGGACAGACTACGGACGGACGCCGCACCACGGCATAAGCTCTGCTGATCTCTGATCAGTCGAGCTAAAAATGAAGGCTCTGATTTAAACATATTTATTGCCACATAAGTATGCAAATGGGTCGGGCCACAAGTTCTATCAACATAGCATTTCTAAAAAAGAACTCTGGATTATTTTAATTGGAAATAAGGACGTAAAGGTTATCAAGAGACCAGTCCATATCAGGACATAAAGATAATCAACAGACCAGCCCAAATAAGGAAATAAGGACATAAAGGTTATCAACAGACAAGCCCAAATTAGGAAATAAGGACATAAAGGTTATCAACAGACCAGCCCAAATAAGAAAATAAAGGTAATCAACAGGCCAACCCAAATAAGGACATAAAGGTAATCAACAGTCCAGACCAAATAGGACCATAAAGGTTATCAACAGTCCAGCTCAAATAGGACCATAAAGGTTATTAACAGACCAGCCCATATAGGACTATAAAGGTTATCAACAGACCAGCCCAAATAGGACCATAAAGGTAATCAACAGACCAGCCAAACTATGACCATAAAGGTAATCAATAGACCAGCCCAAATAGGACCATAAAGGTAATCAATAGACCAGCCCAAATATGACCATAAAGGTAATCAATAGACCAGCCCATATAGGACCATAAAGGTTATCAACAGACCAGCCATTATAGGACCATAAAGGTTATCAACAGACCAGCCCATATAGGACCATAAAGGTTATCTACAGACTAGTTCAAATAGGATCCAGACCAAACCAAACAAGAACTATCACTAAAGTTGTTTAATATCCTGCAAATGCGTACCCCAAGACGATATGTGCATCTCCACTTTATACTGACGATATGTGCATCTCCACTTCATACTGATGCTTCTCACAAAGATTAGTAAACATTCATCAAGGGGCTATAGAGAAATAGCACGGACAAGATTTTTCTGAGGGCAAAGAACGCCATCAAAAACTGGAACCTCAGGATATCTTCACTTCATACAGATGCTTCTAACAGAATTGGTTGAAAATCTATTCAGTGGGTATGGAGAAATGCACGAATTATATAGAAAATCAAGGGCCATCACTCCAGTATTACTGACCCGATCTGGCTGGTTTTTCGAACTTGTCCAAGCTTTTATTGGTATGAACATTCGGGCTAAGTTTTAAAAAGATCAGATGGAAAATAAAGCCCGTATTGTCTTAAAGAAGGAACATATAGCATATTTAATTAAACCAAGGGCCATAATTCTGGTGTTAGAGGTCCTATCTAGCTGGTTTTAATAATTATCAGAGCTTTTAATAATATCAACAGTCTGGGACGAATGAAAAATGTAGGCACTATTTTCTTAATGAGGTAAAATACAGAATATTTAAAAAATATCAAGGGCCATAACTCCAGTGTTACTAGTCCAATAGTTCAATCTGGTTGTTTTTTAAGCCTGTCTGAGCTTTCATTAATACCAAGTTTGGTAAAGATCAGATACAAAATGAAGGTGCTAGATTGCTGACAAGGCAAAATATGAGCTTTTATTAATATTGAGACTCTGGCCTAGTTTGGTAAAGATTGGATGTAAAATGAAGGTACTAGAGTGTTGACAAGGCAAAACATAGCATTCTTCATTAAATCAAGGGCCATATTGTGACATAACTCTGCTGTTTACTATCCGACATTGTAAGCTACCTTCAAAGTTTGTTCCAATATTGTTTTCCATATAACAGACCTATACACCAAGTTCTGCTTCAATATCTCACTCCTAACTGAAGTTATTGCCCGGCAAACCATTTTTCAATTTTCAGTAACCATGACCTTAACCATGATCCATTGACTTCAAATACAATTCTTAGCTTCCTTTTCATATAAGCTACATACAGAGCAAATTTTGTTCCAATATCTCATTCCTAACTGAAGTTATAGCCCAGAAAAAAAAAAGTGAACTTGACCCCAGTGAATTAAATGTAATCCTAAGCTTCCTTTCTATATAAGCTACCAACACACCAAGTTCCGTTTCAATATCTCATTCCTAAGTTTCTACTAAAGTTATTGCCCAGAAACCATTTTTCTACTTTGAGGTATCTTGACCTTGATTCCAAAGACCTCACATGTAACCCAAGCTTCTTTTCCATACAGGAAGACAGGTGAATGGTAAACTATTATGAAGCATAAATGATACAGGAAGAGAGGTGAAAGGTAACCCATTACTGAGCATAAATGATACAGGAAGAGAGGTGAAAGGTAACCCATTACTGAGCATATATGATACAGGAAGAGAGGTGAAAGGTAACCCATTATTGAGCATAAATGATTCAGGAAGAGAGGTGAAAGGTAACCCATTATTGAGCATAAATGATACAGGAAGAGAGGTGAAAAGGAACTCATTATGAAGTATAAATGATACAGGAAGAGAGGTGAATGAAAGGTAACCCATAATGAAGTATAAATGATACAGGAAGACAGGTGATCGGTAACTCATTATGGAGCCTAAATGATACAGGAAGACAGGTGAAAGGTTACTCATTATGAAGCATAACTTATACAGGAAGACAGGTGAAAGGTAACCCATTATGAAACGTAAATGATAGAGGAAGACATATGAAAGGTAACCCATAATGGAGCATAAATGATACAGGAAGACAGGTTATAGAGGAATACAGGTAAACGGTAACTCATTAAGAAGCATAAATGATACAGGAAGACAGATAAAAGGTAAACCATTATGGAGCATAAATGATAGACGAAGACAGGTGAATGGTAACTAATTATTGAGCATAAATGATACAGGAAGAGAGGTGAAAGGTAACCCATTATGAAGTATAACTGATACAGGAAGACAGGTGAACGGTAACTCATTATGGAGCATAAATGGTACAGGAAGACAGGTAAAAGGTAAACCATTATGGAGCATAAATGATAGACGATGACAGGTGAACGGTAACTCATTATTGAGCATAAATGATACAGGAAGAGAGGTGAAAGGTAACCCATTATGAAGTATAACTGATACAGGAAGACAGGTGAACGGTAACTCATTATGGAGCCTAAATGATACAGGAAGACAGGTGAAAGGTTACTCATTATGAAGCATAAATTATATAGGAAGACAGGTGAAAGGTAACCCATTATGGAGCATAAATGATACAGAAAGAGAGGTGAAAAGTAACTCATTATGAAGTATAAATGATACAGGAAGAGAGGTGAATGAAAGGTAACCCATAATGAAGTATAAATGATACAGGAAGACAGGTGAACGGTAACTCATTATGGAGCCTAATTGATACAGGAAGACAGGTGAAAGGTTACTCATTATGAAGCATAACTTATACAGGAAGACAGGTGAAAGGTAACCCATTATGAAACATAAATGATAGAGGAAGACATATGAAAGGTAACCCATTATGGAGCATAACTGATACAGGAAGACAGGTTATAGAGGAAGACAGGTAAATGGTAACTCATTAAGAAGCATAAATGATACAGGAAGACAGGTAAAAGGTAAACCATTCTGAAGCATAAATGATACAGGAAGACAGGTGAATGGTAACTCATTATGGAGCATAAATGATACAGGAAGACAGGTGAAAGGTAACTCATTATGGAGCATAAATGGTGCAGGAAGACAGGTGAATGGTAACTCATTATGGAGCACAAATGATAGACGAAGACAGGTGAACGGTAACTCATTATGGAGCATAAATGGTGCAGGAAGACAGGTGAATGGTAACTCATTATGGAGCACAAATGATAGACGAAGACAGGTGAACGGTAACTTATTATTGAGCATAAATGATACAGGAAGACAGGTAAAAGGTAAACCATTCTGAAGCATAAATGGTACAGGAAGACAGGTGAATGGTAACTCATTATGGAGCATAAATGATACAGGAAGACAGGTGAAAGGTAACTCATTATGGAGCATAAATGGTACAGGAAGACAGGTGAATGGTAACTCATTATGGAGCATAAATGATACAGGAAGACAGGTAACAGGTAACTCATTATGGAGCATAAATGGTACAGGAAGACAGGTGAATGGTAACTCATTATGGAGCATAAATGATAGACGAAGACAGGTGAACGGTAACTCATTATTGAGCATAAATGATACAGAAAGAGAGGTGAAAGGTAACCCATTATGAAGTATAACTGATACAGGAAGACAGGTGAACGGTAACTCATTATGGAGCCTAAATGATACAGGAAGACAGGTGAAAGGTAACTCATTATGGAGCATAAATGATACAGGAAGACAGGTGAAAGGTTACTCATTATGAAGCATAAATTATGTAGGAAGACAGGTGAAAGGTAACCCATTATGAAACATAAATGATACAGGAAGACAGGTGATAGAGGAAGACAGGTAAATGGTAACTCATTATGAACCATAAATGATACAGGAAGACAGGTACAAGTTAAACCATTCTGAAGCATAAATTATACAGGAAGACAGGTGAATGGTAACTCATTATGGAGCATAAATGATACAGGAAGACAGGTGAAAGGTAACTTATTATGAAGCATAAATGATACAGGAAGACAGGTGAAAGGTAACCCATTATGAAGCAGAAATGATAGAGGAAGACAGGTGAAAGGTAACCCATTATGGAGCATAAATGATAGAGAGCATAAATGATAGAGGAAGACAGGTGAACGGTAACTCATTATGGAGCATAAATGATTCAGGAAGACAGGTAAATGGTAACCCATTATGGAGCATAAATGATACAGAAAGGCAGGTGAACGGTAACCCATTATGAAACATAAATTATACAGGAAGACAGATGAAAGGTCACCCATTATGAAGCATATCTGCTACAGGAAGACAGGCTAACGGTAACCCATTAGGAAGCAGATCAGCTACAGGAAGACAGGTGAACGGTAACCCATTATGAAGCAGATCAGCTACAGGAAGACAGGTGAACGGTAACCCATTATGAAGCAGATCAGCTACAGGAAGACAGGTGAAGGGTAACCCATTATGAAGCAGATCAGCTACAGGAAGACAGGTGAACGGTAACCCATTATGAAGCAGATCAGCTACAGGAAGACAGGTGAACGGTAACCCATTATGAAGCAGATCAGCTACAGGAAGACAGGTGAACGGTAACCCATTATGAAGCAGATCAGCTACAGGAAGACAGGTGAACGGTAACCCATTATGAAGCAGATCAGCTACAGGAAGACAGGTGAACGGTAACCCATTATGAAGCAGATCAGCTACAGGAAGACAGGTGAACGGTAACCCATTATGAAGCAGATCAGCTACAGGAAGACAGGTGAACGGTAACCCATTATGAAGCAGATCAGCTACAGGAAGACAGGTGAACGGTAACCCATTATGAAGCAGATCAGCTACAGGAAGACAGGTGAACGGTAACCCATTAGGAAGCAGATCAGCTACAGGAAGACAGGTGAACGGTAACCCATTATGAAGCAAATCTGCTACAGGAAGACGTAACAGCATGCTGAAGACAATTAATGACAGCATTTTCCCAAATGTATCCGACAGGAGACATTGAAATGAATTCAGGATTATAATCATTTAGTCTGTTGCCTTACAAATAAAGCACAACATTATTCTCTGATGGAATCTGATGATTATAGAGCCCTGTAACAACCAGACATGCAATTACCAGCATGCTTATCAGAGTAACATAATTGATGACAAGGCTTCAATCTTAATGACTAGTGTTTCTCCTTAAACTTACACAATAAGTCTCAGTTAAGTAGTCTACATTTTACATTTGATATTTTGCAGAGAAACAGCACAGTGGGGTGTTCTGTGTGAAACAGCACAGTGAGGTGTTCTGTGTGAAACAGCACAGTGGGGTGTTCTGTGTGAAACAGCACAGTGAGGTGTTCTGTGTGAAACAGCACAGTGGGGTGTTCTGTGTGAAACAGCACAGTGGGGTGTTCTGTGTGAAACAGCACAGTGGGGTGTTCTGAGTGTACACATTCAAGATAACATTCCAGGGGTTAGGAGAGCTGCCCTAAATGCATGTTTAAGGATCTCTCAGATTGGCTGTAGTAACCCTCAAATTTGTTCCCTAATAGGATTCCTTTTTTCATTAGCACTGGAATTTTTCAGTTTGACCTTGTCTCTAGTTTGTTTTTTCCTCAGGAGACTGTACATGTGGGCCTGTGGCTAGCCTGCTGAACATTCAGCTTGGACTCCCAATTCCAGGTCCCTTGACCTGGTCAAGAGAGATTTTATTGATAGAAACCCTGAAATGTTTATATTAATCTGCCCAATACGATGTAAATTGGCCTTATTTCCGAGTACTCTCGTAGTATTTAGATGATATATAGCCCGCACTTTACTTTGTGAAAGTGGGAGTATAATGATCTTTCATGAATAAAAAATGAGTATTTAACTGATATAATGACCTTCAGTGTGACCTTAACCTTTATATTATAGTATGGTCATGTCGATGTTGTCATGATGAGTATATATTGAAAGTTTGATGAAGAAATATCAAGAAATGAGAAAGTTATAGCCAACGTTAAGTTTTCGTAAAGAAAAAATGAGTATTTAACCCATATAATGACCTTCAGTGTAACCTTGACCTTTATATTTTAGTATGGTCATGTCTTGTTTTAGATTTCCTGAAAGAAATCAGACTGAATAAATCATTGTAATATGTTCTTATATATATTTACTTATTTATATACCCATTGACGGGCATTTGTTGATTTACATATATAGAATTGAATGTTGTTTAACGGCTCATCAACACAGTATAGGTTATTTAGAGCCGCCCCAGAGAGAGGGGAAGGATACATAGGAATCCGGGAACCTGCCCTACTCTTATTATTGAATAGATTCCTATGGTTCGTTAACGTGCTCGGAGGATAGACCGATACACGGGACCGCCCGGTTTACGTCCTCATCCGGACGAGGCTAAGGTATAGTGTCTTGCCCAAGAACACACCGACGGAACTCAGTGGCACCACGGAGGATTGAAACCGGGGCCTCCGGTTACAAATCCGCCGCGCTACCGACTGCGCCATGCCAGCCCCTTGATTTACATATATAGTTTATATAACTACCATATCATCCCTTATTTGTAAATAGTTTTATCTTTATTTATTTACATTAATTTTTAATTGCTACTTCATTTCTTCATCAGTTTTTGTGCACAATATGACCTATTTATGTGTCGACGTGCCGTAAAATACCATTCATTCATTCATTCTTTCTTCTAATCCATACATAAGTTAAGCCTTAAAAGCCAAACTTCTCTTGTGGAAGTCTTACTCTCAGTCGTTTGGAGATCCATCTTGCATCTCTTTATATATTGGTTCAACATGCCGCATGCATATGGAAAGAAGGCTACTGAATAACCTCCCTGGATCGGAAACACATCGACAAGTATAGATCTACCTTCTTTAAAGTAATACCAGCTCCACTGGTTGGTTTTGACTGCTCCAGTTTGACCCTTGGTTCAAGTCAGCATCTCTTCATTGGTTTGCTTAGCTTCCTAGTGACGGAGTTCTTCTGTTTCCCTTGTTATCAGGCTACTCAGATCTGCACTTCGGGCCCCAGTTTTTTCATGTATTTCAGGTACCTTTCAGTTTTCTGTTATTCTAGCAGTCTCCCCTGTCCATACAGGAAGCTATCCAGGCCACCTCTTCACGCAAGCTATGGTCAAGTCTCGTTGGCCTCTTACTTGAACAAAATTGGGAGGGGTGGGGGGGAGGTGGAGGGGGGTTGTGTGTGCCTGTGTGTACACATTCAAGATAACATTCCAGGGGTTAGTAGAGCTGCCCTAAATGCATGTTTAAGGATCTCTCAGATTGGCTGTAGTAACCCTCAAATTTGTTCCCTAATAGGGTTCCTTTTGTCATTAGCACTGGAAGTTTTTCAGTTTGACCTTGTCTCTAGTTTGTTTTTTCCTCAGGAGACTGTACATGTGGGCCTGTGGTTACCCTGCTGAACATTCACAGCTTGGTCTCCCAATTCCAGGTCCCTTGACCTGGTCAGTGGACTTGCTTGCTCTACAGGGTCAGGTCCTTTTGCTTAGACATTCCCTCTACCATCTTTTTCTCATCTTTTGGGGGTTTCTAATACAGGCATGGCTCTTACTTGTTTTAGCCTTTTTTTGAGACAGTTTCGCTGCAGTTTCTCAGCACTTCTGTCTCTCTTGGTGTCTTCACCACTACGGTAACCCCTAAGCGAGGTTACCAGGGTTTTCAGTCTACCTCTGCCACTATCCTTTATTTCAAATCAGTATGCAACCTCTATTCAAACAACATCTTCAGACTTTAGTTTTTCTGTAATAGTTGCTCACATAGGTGTACCTCTAGGAGGTCTATCACAGGTTTACTCCGAGGGCACAGATGTTTAGCTGAGCAGAATAGTGTATCGCAGTACTTGTATACACTTCGACCTTAGTCAGAGTTTTTCTTGTCTCCCCCTTTGAACTTATATCACTCCCTTTCTTAGTTTAGAATACTTAGAAGTTTTAAAGTTGCTCTTTTGGCCTCCTAATTTGACTTTCTGTTGCGCGGCTCTCCATTGAACCTTTAGGTTAAACTTAAATAGACTCTACCCTTTAGACTATCTTTCATTTAGCCTTAGCCTCGTGGCTCAGATTTAGTGAGCCCATTCTGAAGTGTCAATCGTTCTCATGCTACTGAAGCATCTCTTTGAACTTTGATTCCAGTAACAAGCTGATTGGGTTTTGTCTGGGTTTATACCTAATTACAATTACAATAAGGCTGTGCGAATGAGAGCCTTTATTTCCTTAAAAATTCACATATTTGTTAAGTTCTATCTTAATATATCGCTTTCACTGGGTCCAGTGTTTGCTACCCAGTCAGTCATGGGGTTGTGCTGCTCTACCAGTTACAACTTTGCCTTTACCTAAATCTATAACAGTAGGCAAACAAATCAATAATATTTTATTTATTATTTTACTTATCTTGCTTTGTACTTCATACCACTATGTTCCAAATGTTTTTGGTTTATACATATTGTTTTAGTTATCTATGTTTCACACAGGTACTTTTTATCTTGTGATCATAGTTCCATTACATTTACGGTTCAGTTATGAAGCTGTTATTGTAAGTATTGAATCAAGTGGTCTATACTTGTTTCTAAATGATCTATGTAATACCAGCCATTTTCTGTTCCATAGTTTGCTTGAAATTGTTGATTATGATTTTAGATGGTGGTGGACTTGTTTGTCCTTGACCAAATTGAAGGACTTATGAGGGTGCCATATTCACCTTGTAACGTTCGTCAGCCCATCTAAGAAGTTTTAGAGGTTCCTCCTACTGGCTCTGGCGCCAGGCAGGATCCCAGTGTACACTAGGGTGAGTGTTAGTTGCTTGAGTTCATGCTCTCATCTGCACTAATTCCTTGTGATTAGAGCAGGTTTGATCGTGCTTTGTTACTTGTTGTTTCAGAGTTGTTCAAATACCCTTGACATATTCCGGCACTCATAACAGGTTACATTATTCCACTCCAGCTCCTGTGATAAAGTCGCAATTGTAATGTTGTCGTAAGTTATCAATAGACCAATATGATAAATTTTGTTAATTTTAATATTTGTCTATTATACTTACGACAAGATTAACTACCCACCCCTCTTTAATAAATTTAAGACTTATTTGCGGAAGAGGAAGTAACTCTCATGTCCATGTGTGATTGGCGGCTCTCTTGGTGCCGGGGATCCGCGGAAGGGGATTTGGGGATTTTTTTTCTGTTTGTGGATTAAGGCAAGTTGAGTTAATATTGCAACTGTAATGTTGTCGTAAGTATAATGGACAAATATTAAAATTAACAAAATTGATCATACTTTTCATAGTGAACAAAAATGGTGAAGATGGAAACGGCCACTAAAGTGAATGATCTGCAGGTAGTGATACAGAAGAGCAGTTTCTTGTTAAATGTATGTGTGGATCAGGAAAAGATTGCATCGCTCAATTTGAACGCCATGTTATTGAAAATCATATACCGACAGTCCAGGTGGTAAGCGTGTTCGTTACAGCTACAGCTTCGAAGGAAAGAGAGTTTGCAGACGAGTGTTTAGGTTCATTTTTGATGTTGGTGATAGAACTCTTAGAAGCCTGTTTCGTCATATGAATGACAATGGTGTAACTCCACGAATTCACGGTAATACCAGCAAACGTCCTCACAATGCTCTTCTTTACACGGACATCAAATTTGCAGTTGAATTCCTGAACAATTATACTACTTTACATGGGATACCCAAGTCCACCCTGAGAACAATGTCATCGTTATCGATAGACAAACAAAGGATGATGCGGTGACGTCACCAAAACATGGAGGAATATTTTGCGCTCCCCCCAAATCTCGTTACTGGCGAGAGTTCATCTCGGCCAATATGACAGCCTCCAGTGGGAAATGACAATTCCAACCTACATGCTTTGTTGGCGCAACAAATGAAAATAACGCAAGAAATTTGTCAGGGACAAAATGCCCAGTTATTGGCATTAGCAACAATAGTGTCTGCATTAAACGATAAACTTAAATGCGATGACGCAATCAAACAAGACACTGGTACATGAAAATGAAACTCATTCGTCAACATTTTCGCAATATGACCATGTTTCAGAGGATGATTCTGACGGAGAGTATCATAATCAGTCATAGACCTCTGCTGATAGTGTTATCGAAAACGAACGAACGGGAAATAACCCAAATGTGACAAAAAATTATAAAATGGAAAAGTTGAAAAATGCAACAGAAAAATGGGACGATCATGACACAATGGGTAAGAAAGTGCATAAAACTTTAGGGAACATGATAAATAAGGCCATCAACAAAAACTACAAGCTACTGAGTACAGTAAAAAATCCTGAAAACTGTCCCCTTCTGGCTGTACCTCGAATCAACGAGGAAATATGGGATGATGATATGTTATCAAAAGAGTTACGTATGAGAGATTGTACATTTCAAAATAAACAAGAATATGTAGGGAAGGCAATGGTGCCCATCATCACCATGAGGGACGAGCTCATGGAGGAACAGTCGGAGAATAGTACAAGACTATTCAACATGGCATTTGTAAGCTTGGAACTTTTGACATTTGCTCACAGAGATATTACAAGGAAGCTTCGGAAACCTGGACTTAAAGCCAATTATGCAAAGTTTTGCAGTCCTAGTGTGGAGGTGACACAGTCCCTTTTCGGGGGAAATCTGGGAGAGGATAAAAACAATAAATGAAACGAAAAAGTTGGTAGGGAGCTGGCCCGTTTTGGCCAGAAGCGGAAGAGGGCGCCTGAAACGGTTACCTCAAAAGAGTATAGGCCGCACATAGATAAAGGCCAGCAGCGGGGTCAGTCTTATGGACAGCCACCAGCAAAACGACCCTACCAGGCGCACCAATATCCACAAGGGGATATTTTATCCAAGAAGGCTCTCCCCACGTATTATGCCAAAGGACAGGCGCATCAAAAGGGGCGTGAACAGGGTCGACAAATGAAGAAATAGATGTAAGTACATCTTCACATTCTACACAGTTGAACAATAGCGTGACTTTCGTGCGGGTAATATAGCCAATAACTTTGATGCATGGACAGAAATTACTTCAGATAAATGGATTTTAAAATGTGAAATGCGGTTATGAAACTGAATTAGATACAGACTCACAAATAAGTTGTAATGTACCGCCATCAATCAAATTTAATGAGAAAGAGAATATTATAATCGCCCAAGAAATATCAAAATGATTGTCTCGCTCAGTTGTTAGGATAGTACAGCATCAATATGATGAATTGTTGTCAAGCATATTTATTCGGCCAATAAAAATAATTAATATAAATTTAAAGCGACTGAATGAACATGTTGAAAAACACCATTTCAAAATGGAAACTCTTAAGACGGCTTTGACAAATTTGGAAATAGAAAGGGATTTTCAATTGCGATGTTCAAAGGGCAACCTGGGTACACAATTCTCTTTATCACCCAGCAGTAAGCAATGCTTAAAGTGGTGGGTTGACAATGTCCAAAACACTTTCAGGCATATTAACATGAAAAGTCCAGATAGGATTATTGAGTCAGATTCATTACTATCGGGGTGGGGTGCTTTTGATAAAACAAAGAATACTGAGATTAGTGGACATTGGAGTTCTGTGGATAAATACCATCATATTAACTACTTACAGCTTAAAGCAGCTTTCCTAGCTTTAAAGTTCTTGTGTGAGAGTTCTCGGAATAAACATGTACAAATGTTCTTGGACAACACAGTTGCTATCAAATATTTAACAAAAATGGGAGGTCGTATTCCTTTGTTAAATGATTTAACACAAGATATCTGGTTATGGTTGTAGAACGTTCATTATGGCTTATGTTTTTTTCACATACCCGGACGATTAAATTGTGAAGCCGATAGAACACTTCATGATGATGACATGGAATGGTCAATGTCAGATTCTTTGTTTAGTGACATGCAAATAAACATCTGTAAATGTGATATAGATATGTTTGCTTCAAGGACAAACAATAAGTTGCCAGTGTATGTTTCTTATAAACCAGATAATGATGCACATGCTATAAATGCATTCTCACTCTGCTGGATACGTTTTTACTGTATATACATCTTCCCTCCCTTCAGCTTACTGGTAGCAGTACTTCAGAAGATAGATGCGGACATGGCAGAAGTGTTGTTAGTGGCTCCAGTGTTTACCACACAAGCGTGGTTTCCCCGCTTACTGAAAATGATCAGCAGACAATCGTACATACTTCCATCTCCTCAGGATTGTCTTCGGTTGCCGGGATCGATATCGAAACGCCATCCATTGACAAAAATGAAGTTGGGGGTATTTCGGATATCAGGCAAAGCATCATCGATGCAGGCATACCACCAGACTCTTCAGACATCATTATGTTGTTGTGGAGACCGTCAACAGAGAAACAATATATCACGTATTACAAAATATGGGTGCAATTTTGTGGTAGAAGACAAATACATCTTACTAATCCCCCTATAAATGACATTGATTGTTTTTCTTAACGGAGTTGTTTAATAGTGGCTTAGGGTATGAATACAGCAAAGTCTGCTTTATCTAGCTTTTAACTTGTGATTTACAAATAGGCAATAACGTGCTTATAAAGAGATTTGTGAAAGGGATTTTTCACAAAAAAACTACTTTACCCAGATACAATTGTATTTGGGATGTTAATATTGTATTATCATTCATAAAATCATTAGGGAAAAATTCCTTATTAAAAATAAAATATCTCACTTTAAAATTAGTGATGCTATTGGCATTGACAACTAGCCAGGGATGTCAGACTTTATTTTACCTAGATATCCGAAACATGGACTTGAAGGAATCATATGTAAAATTAAGAATTGGTGACTTACTTAAGCTGTCATCTCCTACAAATCATCTTCAACAACTGTTCATTGCATCATTTACTTTAGACGAACATTTCTGTGTTGTGGAAGCATTAGAGGAGTATATGAATAGGACTTCTACTTTGAGAAGTAGCTCGCAGTTATTTGTTAAATTTTCAAAAACCACATAAATGTGTAAGTAAGGCAACAATTACAAAATGGATTAAGAAAATGTTTGTGTGTGCAGGAGTCGCATTGACAATATTTAAAGCACATAGTACGAGATCAGCAGCTAGTAGCTTGGCTGTTCAACATGTACCAATTGACACTGTGCTGAGGACCGCCGGCTGGCGGTCTGATATTGTTTTCAGAAAATTCTATAACAAAACAGTGACAAATGACAGTTCATTTAGTGACAGTGTCCTGATGAATAATAAAGGCTAATTTTGGTACAGATATGTCATATGATACTTATGTAATGTTATTATGTTTACAATGAATACTATAGCACATGTATTAGTTTGTTAGCTTATAGAAACAGGTTTAACATGATACTGATTTTTGTTCTTTTACTAGTTTCTATTGTGAAATAGGTTACTTGTCGGTGTTATGGTGTGTAGCATAATGAAGCTTGGGCTCTTAAATCTCATATAATTCCGATTGGCTGCTTAGCACAATAGAATTATAAGATTAAACGAAACTCACCACTGATGTTTGATCTTAATTCTGTTGTGCTAAACAGCCAGGAATTATATGCCCACCCTGGCATTTTGGATGCTTTTCCCACTCTAGTTGAGTGGTTTCCAAGTTGTCATTATGTTTCTTATTTCTGTAAAGAGTGAGGCTGTTTCACACGTGTCGATCTCATATAATTCCTAGCAGCTTAGCACAACAGAATTAAGATCAAACATCAACGGTAAGTTTTGTTTAATCTTATAATTATACATTTGACTTCAACCAAAACAAGGGGCATCCGTGGCCGAGTGGTTAGAGTCTCTGACTTGCAATCACTTGCCCCTCACCGCTGTAGGTTCGATCCCTCAGGGGCCTAGGGATCTTTATGTGAGGAAGCTATCCAGCTGGCTTGCGGAACGTCGGTGGTTCTACCCAGGTGCCCGCCCGTGCACGAAAATTGCCCGGAGGGTCACCTGGGGTCTTCCTCCACCAGTGGAGGCTGGAAAGTCGCCATATGACCTTAGCTGTTGGTGCGACTATAAAATCCAATTCAATTCAATTCAACCAAAACAATACCCTACCACACTTTTACCGTCAATTTTTTTTAGTGGGAGAAAAAATCAGATATCTCTAGCCCGATTAGATGCCGTTCCTGTACAGTACAATTATCTCCTCGATGAACAACACCAAACAATAGGTAACCTGTAACTATCTCCTCGATGAACACCAAACAATAGGTAACCTGTTATTATCGCCTCGATGAACATCAAACAATAGGTAAACTGTAACTATCTCCTCGACGAACACCAAACAATAGGTAACCTATAACTATCTCCTCGATGAACACCAAACAAAAGGTAACCTCTACAGTACAATTATCTCACTCAACAGTACAATTATCTCCTCGATGAACACCAAACAATAGGTAACCTATAACTATCTCCTCGATGAACACCAAACAAAAGGTAACCTCAACAGTACAATTATCTCACTCAACTACAAGTATCTCCTCGATGAACACCAAACAATAGGTAACCTGTAACTATCTCCTCGATGAACACCAAACAATAGGTAACCTGTAACTATCTCCTCAATGAATACCAAACAATAGGTAACCTGTAACTATCTCCTCGATGAACACCAAACAATAGGTAACCTGTAACTATCTCCTCGACGAACACCAAACAATAGGTAACCTCAACAGTACAATTATCTCACTCAACAGTACAATAAGTTCCTCGATGGACACCAAACAATAGGTAACATCAACAGTACAATTAACTCACTCAACAGTACAATTATCTCCTCGATGAACACCAAACAATAGGTAACCTGTAACTATCTCCTCGACGAACACCAAACAATAGGTAACCTCAACAGTACAATTATCTCACTCAAAGTACAATTAGTTCCTCGATGGACACCAAACAATAGGTAACCTCAACAGTACAATTATCTCACTCAACAGTACAATTATCTCCTCGATGAAATGTACACCAAACAATAGGTAACCTCAACAGTACGATTATCTCACTCAACAGTACAATTATCTCCTCCATGAACACCAAACAATAGGTGACCTGTAACTATCTCCTCGATGAACACCAAACAATAGGTAACCTGTAACTATCTCCTCGATGAACACCAAACAATAGGTAACATGTAACTATCTCCTCGATGAACACCAAACAATAGGTAACCTGTAACGATCTCCTCGATGAACACCAAACAATAGGTAACCTGTAACTATCTCCTCGATGAACACCAAACAATAGATAACCTGTAACTATCTCCTCGATGAACACCAAACAATAGGTAACCTCTACAGTACAATTATCTCACTCAACAGTACAATTATCTCTTCGATGAACACCAAACAATAGGTAACCTCAACACTACAATTATCTCACTCAACAGTACAATTATCTCCTCGATGAACACCAAACAATAGGTAACCTCAACAGTACAATTATCTCACTCAACAGTACAATTATCTCCCCGATGAACACCAAACAATAGGTAACCTGTAACTATCTCCTCGACGAACACCAAACAATAGGTAACCTCAACAGTACATTTATCTCACTCAACAGTACAATTAGTTCCTCAATGGACACCAAACAATAGGTAACCTCAACAGTACAATTATCTCACTCAACAGTACAATTATCTCCTCGATGAACACCAAACAATAGGTAACCTCAACAGTACAATTATCTCACTCAACAGTACAATTATCTCCTCCATGAACACCAAACAATAGGTGACCTGTAACTATCTCCTCGATGAACACCAAACAATAGGTAACCTGTAACTATCTCCTCGATGAACACCAAACAATAGATAACCTGTAACTATCTCCTCGATGAACAATAGGTAACCTCAACAGTACAATTATCTCACTCAACATTTCAAGTATCTCCTTGATGGACACCAAACAATAGGTAACCTCTACAGTACAATTATCTCACTCAACAGTACAACTATCTC
>JAWPHD010013617.1:0-66941 GCA_037043455.1 Cyrtodaria siliqua | reverse complement strand
TCTTAAACATCATATGAACATTTCTTGACAGTCTCGGAGAGAAACATATATTGAAAACCGCTACTAAGTTGTATGTAAAAATAGGTATTATTTGCATGACGTAGATGCTACTTTTACCACTGCGTGACTGCACAGGGAAATGAGGTAAATCTGAATTGTATAGCTGTACACTATTGCCAAATAATTGATAAATACATTTACCTGTGGATTAATTTACCTGTTCGAAGTTTTCTACCTCATCAAATAAAATCTTATTCTCGCTTTTCACAGATATTGCAATGTGTGAATTGTAAATATCTATTGTTGTGTATTGATTTAAATTTAAATAAACATAAACATTTTCATGAAACAAAACATGGCCGGAGAACTTTAATGTAATAATTTGTTTGTTACCGATACAATTTTGCAACTATTGAGAACCCTGCAACAGGCTGTACTAACTAAAATAGTGAAAACAAAAACTATTTTGTTAAATTTTAACCATACCTAATTACCAAATGAAATTTTTAACCCGTATCTAACAAGCTTTTGTCTCGCACAATTTTATTATAATTTTCTTGGTAAGGTATAGTCTTAATTTTGTACCGAAACCTAGGTCAGTAACAACTGTAGTTACTTTAGTAAATTAAAAAATTATTGGTTGAGCAAAATCATTCTAAGTATTGTTTTATGGGTTGGGGCTGTTGTGGGCGTTTTATTATATTTGTTCTATTGGTGTGGGGTGGGGTAATTTTATGGTGATCAACATTTAATTAGTACTGCATCGAAAAACAAGAAATGTCAAAGAATGTGACAAATGCTCCCGAAAAGGTTTTCTCCAAGAGTGACCTTGACCTTTGACAAAAATAATACATATCTCCCCCATATTTTCATTCAAAAATGGGAGACAAAAATTAGGTGAAAAGGAATTGCACCTGGATGACTGTAATAGTACCTGTTACTGAACCAAACTACAGACTAAAACTTTTGTCAGTGCAGTGTTATGCTGACAAGTCTCATATCACTGGCTTGGGAGAGTAGGTGCCTATATGCATATGAAAAAAGAATATACACAGGGGTGAATATAGACTTAATAATACAGTGCTCACGCTACCATACGCCATGGTCGCCATCTGTGATAATTTTATAATACTGTCAATTAATTTATAGAAATTTCGACAAGAAATGACGATTATTTTATTTTTATTTTTTTAAATTTTTCGTATAATTGTCTGTTTGACACCACAAGTAATAAATGACCGCAATAAACATTACATAATCCGTTCACGCCCTCTGCGATGTCGCCACGCGCTTATCAATTATCGCTTGTAAAAGTTGTTAATTCCCTTAATTGGCACTTTGTTGTCGGATAATCGGCAGTGTTGATACATGCAAACATCTTGTGATTAATGGACCGAATAGCCAATCAGATATGCCATTATTTGATACCTTTCGGGTGATTGACCAATCAGACAATCCGTTACGCATCGAACAGTAGGTACAGTTTTCTGTTTGTTTTTCTGTACACAAACTACGAAGAGATAAAATTAATTTGTGTTAGCCGACAATGGCTTCTAACTGCACGCACTATTATGAATATAGGCTCTACTTTCACCTGCATTAATAGCTATCCCATCATGATCCCGATAGGTAGCAAACTCCATGTGTATTGTGAACTGTGAAAACACTTGCAATAAAGTAATTCAAACATGAAACAATATGAAGTTTGAAAATTGCGCCTGGCTTCGTGTCGGCACTTTCTGTTTGTCACAACTTTGAGATCGACAATTAATGACATAAAACTACATTATCCTACTATTAGGATTGTGTTTTTTTCCCCTTTGATAAAAAGGACCATTTTTGCATTCAAAGCACATTAATGCATGAAAAAAGTTTGTAATTGATGGTATTTCGATAAAATGTTTAAAATGTTCTGGCCGTAAAAGTGAGGTGTCATAGTACTTCGGATGGTACATAATTTCGGAGTTTTTTGTTTTTTTACATAATCGAATAAGAAAAAATTGTCCTTTACAAATACATGTTGGTGGAAAGAACAAGAGGTCAATGACCTTGAAGCTCTACCGATTGATTTTGATTTCAGGAAGTAGTCGCTACAGACTTGTTTTTTGAAAATCTATTTTTAACCGTTTTTGCTAGGATCAATTAGACATTAAGAGCAACATTCCTGTGAAGTTTCATGAACATCCGTCAAGTAGTTTCAGAGGAGTAGTCGCTACAAGTTTTTACTATATAACTCTACGTTACCAAAGATGGCCACTGGCAGCCATGTTTAACGTCGAATCAAAATAATCTTCCACAAGGATCAACATCATGTCATGCTGATCATTTTAGAAAAAGTCCCATATCAATATCACTTATAGTTTTCAAAAAGTAGTCGCTACAAACTTATTTTTTAAAATCTATTTTTAGCTGTGATGGCCATCTTGAATTTCTGGCAGATCTGAAATTTTGCTAGGATCAATAGACATCAAGAGCAACATTCCTGTAAAGTTTCATGACAATCCGTCAAGTAGTTTCAGAGGAGTAGTCGCTACAAGTTTTTACTATATAACTCTATATAGATGAATAAATACAAATACATAAAGTAGATTTCATTATTTAATCCATCATTCTTTCTTTTATCAGTGTGTAAGGAGTTCCTGGAATCCTACTTTAAATGAATTCTAGTCTAGGCTCCTACTTCTTTCATCTGGAGAAAGTGGTGAGAAAAGGAAAATATAGCCAGATGACATAGTCTAATAGTCTAATAAAACCTGATTGAAAATTTGACTCTTATGACTGACCAAATTTTCTTACGCATTAAAGTTGGCTATTATTTTCTTAACTAAAAATTTGTGGCTATTAACTTAAAATAGCCAGTCACTGATAATACAAGCCATGATGAATATATGTAAAAAAATGTGGAGCTGGAATAAATTACACAAATCATGAAGAAACAGCCTGGTGAGGATTGTTTTATTTACACTGTGCCATTTAATTAGGACAACAACAGGGTAAAGTGAGGTTTGGTGCAGCCATCTGGTTTAAATCCCCAGCAACTTTTCTGTTGATGACCATTCCGACAAGGGGTATCCCTATTGTCAGACCCTGTATGTATATTTCTTGTATTTATCCTTGTAATAGGGATACATCTGGACTAAAGCTCAATGACGTCATATAGTGTGTAAACCTCTTAAGATGATGTCCGACATAATATACCCATACTGTTGTATATTATACTGTGTAAGTATTGAACTGTTTGTCCGAAATCAAATTATTTTTAAAACATTCTACAACTGAAAGCAAATTCACTTGGAACTATAGTTTGGACTATAAATCGAGCTAAATCACAAGTGAACACCAATAATTGCTGTTCCGTCAATCTGATTTCTCCCACTTTTACATCAGCTAATCAAATTGCGATTTACAAAATACACCGACCTTAAACCGGATTGAAACATATTCATTGATTGGTCAGAAGTTAAATATGGGTTATTTGGCCACTATAGTTCAAGCATGCCCCAAAGTGTGGTTGTAACTATAGTTACTTTAGGTGTTGACTACTGACTGAATGATAGTTCCAAATGAATTCGCTCTGAGATAGAGCCCTATTATTGTTTGGTTTGACTGCATATTTTGATTGGTAGACTGCGTTCTTCGAATGCTACATTTCCTGCTCTACTTTTTTACCTACTTTCAATATTCTGCAAAGTGCATCGATTAATACAAGAGCTGTCGGAGAACAGCGCAGCTCGACTATTCGATTTTTCAGAGAATAATAAATTTATAGCTAGTATATACCATCAGAAAACAAGGCTACAAAAATGTGGAGTGGGGTTGGGAGCACAACATAACTATGTGTAAGAACTGACCAAAACTACACAGAAATATGTAAAAAAATAAATAACAAGAGGCCCAAGAGGGCCTGTGGATGCTCTACTGGCTTATATGGCTCTTATAACATCAATGAAGCGAGTTACTATCATCTTAAAGAGGCAAAATATATCATTTTTACCTATTCAAGGGCCATAACTCCGCTGTTACTGGTCCGATAAGGCTGGTTTTCAAACTTGTTCGAGCTTTCAACGACATTAACAATCTGATAAAGTTTGGTAAAGATCGGATAAACAATGAAGCCCCTATTGTATTAACGAGGCAAAATATAGCATTTTTAACTAATCAAGGGCCATAACTCCGCTGTTACTAGTCCGATATGGCTGGTTTTCGAACTTGTCCGAGCTTTCATTGATATTAACAATGTGGTAAAGCTTGGTAAAGATAGGATGAAAAATGAGGGCCCTATAGTCTTAACGAGGCAAATAATAGCAATATAGCGTTTTTAACTAAATGAAGGACCATAACTCCGCTCCTACTTGTCCGATTTGGCTGGTTTTCGAACTTGTCCGAGCTTTCATTGATATTAACAATGTGGTAAAGTTTGGTAAAGATAGGATGAAAAATGAAGGCCTATCGTATTAACGACGCAAAATATAGCAATATAGCTTTTTTAACTAGATCAAGGGCCATAAATCCGTTGTTACTTGTCCGATCGAGCTTTCATTGATATTATCAACCTGTTAAAGTTTGGTAAAGATCGGATGAAAAATGAAGGCTCTATCGTCTTAACGAGTCAAAAGTTAACGACCGAGGGACGGACAACGGACGGACGACGGACAACTCGGCATCCCATAAGCTCTGCTGGCCTTTGGGGGGGGGGGGGGGGGGGGGGGGGGGGGGGACGACGGACAACTCGGCATCCCATAAGCTCTGCTGGCCTTTGGGGGGGGGGGGGGGGGGGGGGGAGAACAAATATGTGTAAGAATAGAGTGGGGTTGGGGGGTGGTAGTGAGAGGTGGGAGTGGGTTGAGAATTGACTATAACAACAAAGAAATATGTAAAAATATATATATATAGATTTTCAAGGGGGTTGGGGGGGATTGGGGGTGAGAGGCGGGAGTGGGGTGAGAGGCGGGAGTGGGTTGTGGGGGGAGGGGAGGGGGCAACATATATGTGTAAGAATTGACTAAAACAACAAAGAAATATGTATAAAATATATTGATTTCAAGTGGGGAGCGGGGGTGAGAGGCGGGAGGGGTTGTGGGGGGAGGGTAGGGGGCAACATATATGTGTAAGAATTGATTAAAACAACAAAGAATATGTAAAAAAAAAAATAGTTTCAAGTAGGGGTGGGGTGGTGGGGAGCGCGGGGTGACAGGCGGGAGTGGGTTGTGGGGGGGGGGGGGGGGGGGGGGGGGGGGGGGGGGGGGGTTGGAGAGGCAACATATAAGTGTAAGAATTGACTAAAACAACAAAGAAATATGTAAAAAAAAAAAAAAAAAACAACATTCAAGTGGGGGGGGGGGGGGGGGGGGAGAGGCGGGGGATGAGAGGCGGGGGGTGCAGGGGAAGCGGGCACCATATATGTGTAAGAATTGACAAAAGCAACACAGAAATATGTAAAAAAATAAATAGTTTCAAGTAGGGGTGGTGGGTGGTGGGAGCAGGGGTGACAGGCGGGAGTGGATTGTGGGGGGGAGGGGCAACATATATGTGTAAGAATAGACTAAAACAACAAGGCGGGTGGGGGGGGGGGCAACATATATTTGTAAGAATTGACTAAAACAACAAAGAAATATGTAAAAAAAAAAAAAAAAAATCAACAGGCGCTGGGGGGGGGGGGGGGGGGGGGGGGAGCCGGGTTGGGCGAGCAACATATATGTGTAAGAATTGACTAAACAACAAAGAAATATGTAAAAAAATAAAAAAGTTTCAAGTGTGGGGTGGGTTGGGGGGGTGAGAGGCGGGATGGGTGGGCGGGGCAGGGGGCAGGGGGCAGGGTGGGGGCAAGATATATGTGTAAGAATTGACAAAACAACACAGAAATATGTAAAAAAAAATAAAAGTTTCAAGTAGGTGGTGGTGTGGTGCGGAGCGGAGCGGAGGAGACAGGCGGGAGTGGTGGGGAGGGGCAACATATATGTAAAAAAAAAATATATAAAAAAAATCAACAGGCGGGTGCGGGTGGGTGGGGGTGGGTGGGGGGAGCAACATATATGTGTTAGAATTGACTAAAACAACAAAGAAATATGTAAAAAAAAAAAAAAATCAACAGGCGGTTTCAATGGAAGTTTCAAGTGGGTGGGGGGGTGGTGGGGAGCGGAGGTGACAGGCGGGAGAGGGGGATGGGGGTGGAGGGGCAACATATATGTGTAAGAATTGACTAAACAACAAAGAAATATTTAAAAAAAAATAAATAAAAAATAAACAGGCGGGGGATGGGGGAGAGGTGGGTGGGGGGGGGGGGGGGGGGGGGGGGGCCTGGATGGGGAGCAACATATATGTGTAAGAATTGACTAAAACAACAAAGAAATATGCCCCAATAGCGCTGAGTGAAGTAATATGATGCATAATGCTATAACAAATACCAAACCAAAGTTATAGATATATACATGCTTACATGCAAACCTAGATCTGCCTTTATTGCACATTTTATGGGCCATCACAATTTGGGTTCCATGGGAGGGGGGGGGAGCCCATGCCCCAATAGCGGTGAGTGAAGTAATATGATGCATAATGCTATAACAAATACCAAACCAAAGTTATAGATATATACATGCTTACATGCAAACCTAGATCTGCCTTAATTGCACATTTTATGGGCCATCACAATTTGGGTTCCATGGGAGCCCAGAATTTGGAGAAGACAAAATTACTTATCCAACCCTTTACAACATACTATAAGGAAACCAATTCCAAAATTTAGTTCAGCTAGGACAAGAAATGTAAGAGATATAGACCTGTAAACACAGCTTACACGCAAAATTTGATGTGAAACAGACATATTTTAAGGGCTATCAGAATTTGGGTTCCATGGAGTCCAGGGGTTACAGGAACCAAAATTACTTAAGCAGCCCTTACTATAATGCTATAAGGAAGCCCATGAACAAATTTGGTTGTGCTAGGACAAGAAATGTAAGAGATATAGACTTGTAAACACAGCTTACACGCAAACCTTGATGTGGGACGCCGACGCCGGGGTGATTACATAAGCTCTCTTATTCTTCGAATAGTCAAGCTAATAATGAGCAAAAAAAAGAAACGTCTCTTCATGTACGTCTCTTCATGTTTAAGTAAAATTACTAAAGATATCCGCCGTTTTCAGCATAAAACCTATACAGAACATTTAAGTTTGTTTATCTGTGGACAAAATTCAGTTGTCACTATTGTGCTGCAATCTAAAGTTTTGGTGTGTGACACGCTAGCAAAGTCGCGAGGAGTCTAAATAGAAGATCACAAACATTAAAGGTCTCGGTTAGTAAAGGTTTAAAGTGTAAGATTTAACTAACAATTTGCCAGCTGGATCAAATAAACGTAATAACATGTGTGGCCACCATTTGCACGAATGCAGACCATAATTCTGCAGTGCATTGACGCAATGTAATGCGCAATAAGTGCGTGGGGCAGATTACGCCATTCTTGCTGTAAATCCCGTATCAAATATTGAAGTGTGTCGATTTGGTCATTGGATCTCGCCCTGTGGCCCAGTTCATCCCAAATGTGCTCTACAGGGTTAAGATCAGGGGAAAACGCAGGCCATGGAAGGATGTTGACGTTGTTCTGTGCCAAGAACTGCATAGTAATTCGTGCAACGTGCAGGCGAGCATTGTCGTGCTGCAGCGTTACACCAGGGTCGTGACGTTGAATGAATGGCAAGACATGGGGTGTTAGCACATCGGCAATATAACGCTGGGCATTAAGATTTCCCTGCAGTTCAGTCTTACGGTTTCCCATGATCCCACCCCACAGACCATTACTCTCTCTCCTCCAAACCTGTACCTCCAATAACACAGCAATCAGTGAATCGCTCATTTTTGCACCCATACATGCGCAATCTGCCATCATCATGACTGAGACTGAACCGAGATTCGTGGTATTCACCAAAGGATCTTTGTCTAACATGTATATAGAATCAAGATCTGGCATTAATACAAGCGGCGTTATATATCAGTTAAAAAAGAGGGATTTTTTTTTTTTTTTGTTCAGTATAAATAGACTTTATACAAAGCCTTGGGGCAGCAGACACTAGACTAGTGTTACAACACTGAAAACCTTTTATTTTCTATTTTAGCACTTCCCTACTGTACAATTTAATCTTTTTCACATTACTGTTATATTAGACAATATTACGTCAGTGCATTTTACCATAAGGTTTATAAGGCGAGGTCTAGAAAACAAGAGAACGGTGTGGTTGTTCTAGTTTTATTTTTAAAAACAGAAATGTTATGCTTGACATGTTTTTTCTTAATGACGTTCGAGGACGTCAGACAGCATTATTTCCAAAACAAGAAGAACCATCTGTCGGTACAGATGCAGAACCATCTGTCGTTACAGATGCAGAACCATCTGTCGGTACAGATGCTTGACTTTCAAGGCCTTGTCTATTTACTGGGAAGTTGTAGAGTGCTTAATTATGGCACTTGTCTCGATGAGTTCTTCATATGAAAGTGACTATATGTGAGATGTTGTCTAATGATGCCAACAATATGTGTAAAGTTTCAGTCTATTACGTGAAGTAGTTTCCAAGAAACAAGCTTAAATACAAACCTTAAACCAAATTTTCTAAGTCTAAAAGGAGCCATAATTTGTTAACTTAAAGCATGAGTTATGTCTTATGCCGATTACTTGACTGTGCACTGTTTTAATACATTATAGAAAGTAGTTTCCCAGATACAAGCCGACATACACAACTTTAACCAGGGGATGCAAACGGCAATCAAGTGATGACAATAGCTCCTTTTTCTTTTACTTTTCAAAAAAGTTGACTTACATTACGTGTTCCCACCTTAATTCCATTAAGCAATGTAAAAGCTGATATTAGCAGGATTTTATAATGGATATTTCGACAATAAAACATGTTTAAAAACTAAATTTTACTGAAAAAATGTGATAACCTGTTTAAAATTACCTATTCACTGTTTTAATTTTACAATATGCAAACTTTTTTAGCCGAAATTAAGGTTTTATTTCATACCCCAGTCAACCCCGTTTTCGCTTCTTGGAGAAGGGGTTGGATGGGGTATGAAAGTTAATACTCGGACCACGTAATGAAAAATGTCAAGGAATTGAATTGGAATTTATAGTCGCACCAACAGCTAAGGTCATATGGCAACTTTCCATCTTCCATTAGTAGAGGAAGCGTCTACGGGCAATCATTGTGTATTGGCAGGCACCTGGGTAGAACCATTGTGAAATCTTCATAATACATTTTGTACTTGTGATTTTATGACCGATACTGGAGACCAAACCCTGCGGAAAAATCAGAACTCGGTAACTGCAACAACTTTGTTTTTAACTATACTCCTCAAAATAATTTAAGGACCACAAAAAAGAACATAATAATATATAATTACTTACGCTTTAATATTCTGCATTTCATATCCATATAACAAGTTAATACTTTTGAGTCATGTACCAATTGTTGAAGAATGAATTAAATCTTAATAAGGGCACCACCTAACGGGGCATTATGCGCCCGTTTCCTAAAGTTTTTATGTTAAAAGCATTTCCTAGGTGTCAGGTCAATGTAACCCTTACTTTTGACCGTCTAACAAAAAAATAACTGATAGGGGATGTTGTTTAACGAAGAGCATATTTGTATAAAGTTTCAAGATTGTAGATCAAATATTTGTAAATAAAAGCTGGGCAGGAATTTGTCATGATCAGGTCACAGTGACCTTGACAACTGACCTACTAAGCTTAAAATTAATAGAGGTTGTTATTTTAACATGTGTACTATTTCTGTAAAGTTTCAAAATTGTAGGTCTAATAGTTACAAGTTACAGTGATGAAACTGTCTTAGGATTCAGTCATTGTCAGTTCAATGTGACCTTGATGACTTACTGAACCCAAAAGTAATAGGCTTCCTCCTCTGACCAAGGACAATGCACCTATGAAGTTTAATAAGTGTGGGTATCATATTTCTGGGATAATTGTCATTTGCAATGTCTATGTCCATATGAAGTCATGGTGTCCTACTAAGCCCAAAAGTGATAGGGTTCCTTCTCTCACCAAGGGCAATGTATCATGAGTGTAGGTATTCTACTCCTGGAGTTATCACTTGGAATATGTTCTGGTGACCTTGACCTAGTGACCCCAAAAGCAACAGGGTTCCTCCTCTGACCAAAAGCATTGTATCTATATGAGATTCACGAGTGTGAGTGTTGTGGTTTCACAGCTATTTGGCAGAATGTGTATTTCCATATAAGGTCATGGTGACCTTGACATTTGGCCTACTGACCCCAAAGACAATAAGGTTCTTTCTCTTGCCAACGTTAATGCACATATGAAGTTTCATCAGTGGGGGTGTTATGGTTTTGTTGTTATCGCGCAGAATGCATATTACCACATAAGGTCACAGCCACCTTGACCATTGACCTGCTAACCCCAATGAAATAATATTTTCTCTTACCAACGGCAATATACCTATGAGTGTAGGTGTTATGGTTTTGAAGTTTTCCCACGAAATGCCTATTTCCATATAATGTCAAGGTGACCTTGACCTTTGCCCCACTGAAACATAATCAATAGGGTTTCTCCTCACACCAAAGGCAATGTACCTATGAAGTTTCATAAGTGTGAGTATTATGGTTTCGAAGTTATCAGATGGAATGTCTATTTCCATATAAGGTCATGGTGACCTTGACCTTTGAACTATTGGCTCCAAAAACAATAGGGTTCCTCCTTTCACCTAGGGCAATGTACGTATACAGTTTTATGATGGTAGGTATTACGATTTTGAATTTATTGTGCAGAATGCATATTTCGATATACGGTCATTGTGATCTTGACCTTTGATCTACTGGGCCCATAAGAAATTGGGTTCCTGCTTTCAACAAGGGTGATGAACCCATGAAGTTTTATGAGTGTAGATGTTAGGGTTTTGAAGTTATCATGTGGAATTCATATTTCCACATAAGGTCAGTGACCTTGACCGCTGACCCCTCCTCTCACAAAGGGCAATGTACCTATGAAGTTTTATGAGTGTAGGTGTTATGGTTTTGAAGTTACTGTGCAGAATGCCTATTTCCATATAAGGTCACCATGACCTTGACCTTTGACCTATTGGCCCCAAAAACAATAGGGTTTCTCCTCTCACCTAGGTCAAAGTACCTACGAAGTTGCAGGAGTGTAGGTGTTATGGTAGTGAAGTTATCGTCCAGAATGTGTTTTTTCTATATAAGGCAAGGCTCGATGTTAAGAACTGTCTGCCTGCCCAGAGCAGGTAAAACTTGGCTCCGGGAAGGGAAAGTATCAAAGGCTCAATCCCGTCAGGCAACTTCAAAACTGAGGGACAAGGACCATAGAATATGAGAAAACATAAAAGAAACCCATCTCTCTTTGCAGGTTTCCGATACTATTATTGTTGTTACATTATAAGTATAATAGACCAGCTTTTAGAATTCTCAGAAAGGTGCTGTGAGAGTTAATTTTATTAAGTGGTCTAAAACTCGTGAAGCCTCAAACAGTATCTCCTTATAAAATAAAAGTTTCGGGTCTAAATAATTGGGCAACCAGCAAATTGGAATGGGCAAGTACATTTCAGAGTTAACTTGCCCCATTGGCAAGCTGTCTGTAAAGTTAACGTCAAAACCTGTATAAGGTCATGCTGACCTTGACCTTTGACCTACTGACCCCAAAAATAATAGGGATCATCCTCTCACCTTGGGCAATTAACCTATGGAGATTAGGAGTTATAGTTTCAAAGTTATCGTCCGGAATGCGTTTTTCATATAAGGTCATGGTGACCTTGACCTTTGACCTACTGAACCCAAAAACAATAGGATCCTCCTCGCATCTAGGGCAACGTACCTATGAAGTTTCATGAGTGTAGGTGTTATGGTGACGAAGTCATCATCCAGAATGTGTTTGTCTATGTAAGGTCATGGAGACCTTGAGCTTTGACCTACTGACCCCAAAAACAATAGGGATCCTCCTCTCACCTAGCGCAATGTACCTATGAAGTTCTATGAGTGTATGTGTAATGGTGTCGGAGTTAGCGTCCGGAATACGCAATTGTTTACGGACGGATGGACAGACAGACAACCCCATATCATAATACGTCCCGTTTTTCAGAAGAAAATGGCACAAATCAAAACATGGTCCTTAAATTATTTTGCGGAGTATATAATTTATCAAACTGTAACCCTGGTGTACTAATTAAAAGTCCATACTTGATTTATTCCTACTAAAAAGCGAATCTCCATGAAGACATGGGCAGGGAGGGAATACAATTTTATTGCTGTCTGCTCTGGTGTAATCAAGCTATATTGCGGCCGACTACTACAACCTAATCAGACAAGGTGCATTTCCTTCTGTTAATTCTTCAAGAAACAGTAATCAGTCTGTGTAATCAAAGCACTGAAAGTACTGATAGGCGTGTGAAGTCCCAAAGTAAAGGGACACATGTCAATCTAGAAGTATTTATCGAGCACTGCAGTTAGCACCTTGATTTATTAACTCTGTATCATTATGAATTTAATCCTGCTTGCAACAAATCAGACTTTTCAATTTTTCTTTGATACTCTATCTTGCACTTAAATATAATATCATTAAAAGGGCAAGTTTTTTTTTTTGTGTTTATTTTTAATTAAAGATCGATTGCATAATTCTGATTTTACTTCTTTCAATACATGAATCTGATCGGTCACAAGATTTATAGGGAATGTGGATAATTTCGCACATGTAACACTAACACATCTTACTCTACAATCGATCTTGGAATGGAAATAAACACAAAATAAAAAAACTTGCACTTTTAATGGGGTCTGTACTACAAAACGTTGGTTGGAGGGCATGACGGACATTGAGCAAACCTATAGTTCCTGGTAGAAACTGGTTATTTCAGTAGTATAAAGCAAATTGATTTTACCTGCTTTGTGGATTATATACTTAATGAGACGTGACCTATATTTCGTCAAAAGTAGGTCACAACATAAGTCAAGATCTGTAAAGGGGCTCAAGATTGCCATGTGCAGTGGTAGAAATAAGCACTAGCCCAAAGGGCTAGTACAAATCTAGAAATTTTATATAGTCAGGCTAATGAAAATTGTAATTTAGCCCAACTGATTATATAATTCGGGCTAGGAAACAAAAATCTTAATTTCTTTGACTGCATGTCCCTTTAGAGTGTAGGAAAGCTAATGAGATGCTGCAAGCTTTAAATACCAAGACTGCCATGTGTTCCTTTAATGTTTCTGTAAAAATGGAAGAATTGAATGTTGTTTAACGGCTCATCAACACAGTATAGGCTATTTAGAGCCGCCCCAGAAAGAGGGGAAGGATACATAGGAACCTGGGAACCTGCCCTACTCTTATTTTGAATAGATTCCTATGGTTCTTTAACGTGCTCGGAGGATAGACTGATATATGGGACCGCCCGGTTTACGCCTCCATCCTACGGACGGGGCTAAAGGAAAGTGTCTTGCCCAAGAACACACCGATGGAACTCAGTGGCACCACGGAGGATTGAACCCGTGGCCTCTGGTTACAAAACGTCCACGCCACCGACTGCGCCACGCCAGCCCTCATTAGATGATCATTCTTCAAAAAAGAGGGATTTACAAAAACAGGTTATTCAAACAGCAGCTAGAAAGAAACCAGGTTAATTGTCTCAATATAAAAATCCAGAAAGCTTATGTCTAAGCATCAGTGAATCTACATTATTTACAATGTCTGTTACATTGATATGTCTTCAATTTCTCGGTCAGAAAACTAGTTCAAACCAGTCTTCAAAATGCCATCAATTACCGTCCACTAAGGGTTTAAATAGGAGCTCAATAAACTTAACCATTACCTAACTGACCCATGTAATCACCTGGAAACTAGTCTAACTTAAAGGGACACATGGCAATCTTGATTTTTTCGAACTCGTGGCGTCCCGTTAGTTTTCCTATACGGACTCAACAACAAGAGGTCAATGACCTTGAAGCTCTACTGATTGATTTTGATTTCAGGAAGTAGTCGCTACAGACTTGTTTTTTGAAAATTTATTTTATAGCCGTAGCGGCCATCTTGAATTTCCGGCCGACCTGAAATTTTGCTGGGATCAATTAGACATCAAGAGCAACATTCCTGTGAAGTTTCATGAAAATCCGTCAAGTAGTTTCAGAGGAGTAGTCGCTACAAGTTTTCATTATATAACTATGTAAACAAAGATGGCCACTGGCAGCCATGTTTAACGTCGAATCAAAATAATGTTTGACTCTGATAACCATCATGTCATGCTGATCATTTTACAAAAAGTCCCATATCAATATCACTAATAGTTTTCAAGATGTAGTCGCTACAAACTTCTTTTTTAAAAATCTATTTTTAGCTGTGGCGGCCATCTTGAATTTCTGGCCGATCTGAAATTTTGCTAGGATCAATTAGACTTTAGGAGCAACATTCCTGTAAAGTGTCATGAAAATCTGCTAAGTAGTTTCAAAGGAGTAGTCGCTACAAGTTTTTACTATATTACTCTATGTAAACAAAGATGGCCGCTGGCAGCAATGTTTAACGTTGAATCAAAACAATTTTTGACAAGGACCAACATCATGTCATGCTGATCATTTTAGAAAAAGTCCCATATCAATATCACTTATAGTTTTCAAGAAGAAGTTGCTACAAACTTGTATTTTGAAAAATTATTTTTAGTCGTAGCGGCCATCTTGAATTTCCGGCCGACCTAAAATTTTGCTAGGATCAATTAGACATCAAAAGCAACATTCCTGTGAAGTTTCATGAAAATCCGTCAAGTAGTTTCAGAGGAGTAGTCGCTACAAGTTTTCATTATATAATTCTATGTAAACAAAGATGGCCGCTGGCAGCTATGTTTAACGTTGAATCAAAACAATTTTTGACAAGGACCAACATCATGTCATGCTGATCATATTAGAAAAAGTCCCATATCAATATCACTTATAGTTTTCAAGAAGTAGTCACTACAAACTTGTTTTTTAAAAACCCATTTTTAGATTTGGCGGCCATCTTGGATTTCACATCAACATGAATTTTTGCTAGGATCAACTAGACTTCATGGGCAACATTTCTGTAAAGTTTCATGAAAATCCATTCAGTAGTTTCAGAGGAGTTGTCGCTACAAAAAATAGTTTACGGACAGACAGACGAACAGACGGACGACGGACGCCGCACCACGGCATAAGCTCTGCTGACCTCTGATCAGTAGAGCTAAAAAACTCAAATGTAATTGAATGTGTGTACGGACAGATGACCATTAGGATGTGCAAGGGTTATGCTGTATGCCAGCTCCAGTTTTGTTTAAAGAACCAAATTTCAGACGAAAGTATTCATCCATAGATGTTTACAAAATTGCTTTGTATGTTTCAGTGGAATAGCCTTAAGCTGTGGTGTAAAATTGTCAGTAAAATATAATGTCTTACAACACAAGAAATGTAACTTTGAGTGTACTCACTGGTTCCTGTATGCCAGAGTTACCCTTCCCTAGAGATTCCCCTTCCTTCCAGCTCATCTTCTGTAGCAGTTTATGCCCAATGTTGCCTGATGATATAGGCCTGAAGAAAGAAATGAGAAATATAATAAAGATTCAAATTTAATTATAAAATAAATTTTAATATTAAAGAAACACACAGCAATCCAAAAGAACTCAATTTATTTAAACAACATATTTTATAAAACTGTATGTAAATATCAGGAAAATATAAAGTGTTGTAGTTTGGTCACTGAAATTCCCTTTGTATTTGCACAGGCATAAATCGGTTAATTGAAAATAACACCTGTCAGAATAAATGGTATACTCTAACTACCGGTTATCAGAAGTTAGAGTATGAGAGACAGATATAATAGATGTGCTACAAAACAAACAGAGTATGGTCTCATCTTGTTGGTTACTTTAAACAGCTCGATGGGCTATACCCATCTCGATGTTTAAATCAATCAACTCGATGAGACCATACCTATCTTTTACTTAATTTATATTTATTCTTTGTTATTTTATCAATATAGTATAAAATAATTTTTATATAAGAGTTTATGCAAATGTAAAATTTGCCAAATCAAGCAAAAAATGTGTTGGAGAAACTCAAACAACTTAAGCACCCGAAAGTTGACTCTTTCAAACTAAAGGTCAAGGTCATGGAAACATTGATAATTTTTGGATAGCTCATAATCATATGTAACCATTGTGTAAAAATCCATTCAGTGTGTTAGATTGTATTCTGATATTTTGGAGAAACTCTGACAATTTTTTAACTGAAAGTTGATCGTCACCCACCTGCTCGTCTGCCGTCAAACAACTCATCAATCTAAAAAGCAGATTTTATTCCATTGAAAGATCCAGTTAATAATATACTTCTCAAAATTTGCTATGGATCACTTTTATTCTTCCATATAATTTTATTAGAAATTAATTCACAATAACGATGTTAATTTCATTGATACTTCAACAAATCAACAATTTCAATCAAGTCATGAGATCACATGACCATACACTGCCCTAAATAATTTCATGTAAAATAGAAATAATGCTATTTATTTCAGCAAGAATTTAGACAGCAAAAAAGTGATCCTTAGCAAATTTGAGTAGTATATATAATTCTACCAACTCTCTAGTAATTTAAATGAGTTTTTTTTTTTTTTGTTGAATTGAATTAAATTGGGATTTTAAGGTGCACCAACACATGAAAGGTTATATGGCGCCTAAAAGGAATGAACATGCCAGGCTCATCCTCCATGTACATCGAGATAAAATATGGAGAACGGGCCTAGAACCTTCTCACCCTGAACTGCAGAGTTGCTGCAAATTCTATTGTAAACACTCCATTTATGCTGGAGCGACATTATAGTTTTTCTGCCACTGCTCTAGTGATATGAGCGAGATGGCACCTGAAACAATACAGGGGTCATGATGAAGACCTTTAATGAGCATGAACAAAAAAGATAAAATGAACATGAATTTGGGGGGGTGGGGTTCTACCCCTCTGCCTTAATCCCTTCCCCTGCAGTGGCCCTATTCTTTGCCCGATAACCAAACGGGGCCCCCTGAAAACCACGTCTTTTTTTGTACGACGCTGAATTAGACCGAGGAGTAATTCAAATAAATTTATAGTCCCTGCACATGTCAGAGTCGAAAACATTTCAATTTCTGTTAGTTTCTGTAGTTAGTTAAGTGTAAGTCATATTCACGTTTTCTCAGAGTTCTCTATCCTAACAGAATATCATCACAGCAATTAAAATTACTCAAGTTGACATCCATTTTTACAATGGCAGATGCTTGTGCAGAATAAGCAGTTGAAATGATGTTCTCTATATTGTGTGAATATAAGAATCTTTCATGGGTATCCGGTGAAGATAGGGAATTCCAACCCGAGGTATCAGTGTTTTTATCGGAACAGAGGCTCTGCCAAGGTTCTGAATAAAACACTTATACTGAGGGTTGGAATCCCCTATCTGAACCGAATACCCATGATAGATTCTTTTTCTTGCATATCGGAGACATGTTGTGTGTTGTCGCCAGCTAATAACGTTTTGTATGTTTTCCTGCATACCGGATGTTGGTACACGCCTGACTTTTATCTTTACCCACAAAGATAAGACTTTCCATCCCCAATGTAATATCCAGTATGCAAGAAATTCAAATTCTCAACACCTACAGTGAAATAAATTTATCGCATGGCAACCATTATAGCCTGCATTAAGCTTAAAGTATCTATGACCAATTGACAACTTACTTGTGGACAGATGCGGGCGCCTCACGTTTCACTTGCGGTCCATCACTGCCAACAGTCTTTCTCCTCTCAGCGGCCTTGTCCTCGTAGTTTGGATTGTTAAACACTTCCTGGTTGTCCTCATATGCCGCATTCTGTGAAGAGAGATATTATTGTTCCCTTATAACAGTCTCTTATCGAACTTTATTATTCATACCTGAATTCTAACGTCTCCGACTCGAAATCACTTGCCCCTCACCGCTGTAGGTTCGATCCCTCAGGGGCCTAGGAATCTTTATGTGAGGAAGCTATCCAGCTGTCTTGCGGAACGTCGGTGGTTCTACCCAGATGCCCGCCCGTGCACGAAAATTGCCCGGAGGGGCACTTGGGGTCTTCCTCCACCAATGGAAGCTGGAAAGTCACCATATGAAATTATCTGTTGGTGCGACTATAAAATCCAATTCAATATTTCAATCAATCAATCATACCTGAATTAAAATATTAAAAGTACATCCTGTCAACAACCTTTTTAGGTAAAATTCTGATAATTATTTCCAAAACATTTTTTAACAAGACACGCGACACTCTTTGAATATTTGCTTATCATTTTTTTTTTAATAGTTCGAAGCCAATAGTAAAAATACTATGAAAACTATAAAATTTCCGCTTTTACCACATAACTTGCAGTGGTGGGAGTGTAATAAAGATATGATATAACTATCATGTAATACACTAGTGTAATAAATATTTAAATGAAGGCCGAATCATGGATCAGTCTCTTCTGTTCAGCTCGGTAAAGAAATGCCTCATCGATTTCCGTTACAATTAAAAATACCAAATTACGGAAATCAATGAGGCAGTTTTTATATGTATTGGTACTATTTTCATGTTATTTCATACTTTGTAACAGTAGTTCTAACACACGATTTCTGTTTCCTCCCGAATGTTGCCGTTACCTGCTTCAGTATATTTTACACATTTTATAAAAGTTAGTCAACCTCCATATATTTTGGTATCTGTAACTCATCCGACATGTTTGCATAAAGATTGGGTGCATTCAGGGTTCTCACATTGACAACCACGTCGGTTGACTCCTGTTTACCAATGGCCATCGATGGTAACGTTTTGTAACAACAAGGTCACTGATACTCACTGATACCTCAGGTGTAGTCGCGGGAAGATTGGTTACCAGTGTTCTACTTATCGGCGGACCAACGACTAACGACGGTGACTGATGGTTATCATGAGTGCTTTCGGTAACCGATGGGAGAAACTCTCTACTTTGTACTTTAATATTTATCTTCTATTCTGTATTTGTTATTTCACCAGCACTTACCCTGAGGCCATATTTCTTCTTTAGTTGGTTTAGCTGCAATTTCTGTTGCCTTTTTCTCTCTTCTTTGGAGACATACTTGACTTCTGCCAAATGAAGTTGTAATTATTTATACTTCAATCTAATCTTTATCTTAATACGTATTCATATGTATATATATATATTCCTATTTAAAACTTATTTAATAATTTAAATTTAAATTTATTTATAAATTCAAATTGATCCTCAACATGACAATCTGTGACCCTGAAAGCAAAAACACATAGGCAAAATTGGTTAAAGATCTTTGTATGAAACCGTTGGTAATATTTTTCAACACCATCAATTTGAAATATTTTTTCATGCACCTCATTCTGTGCAAACTTAAAACAAGAGGCCCAAGAGGGCCTGTGGACGCTCTACAGGCTAAAACAGCTTTTATAGATTTTGATAGATATAGCTAGATATAGCTCTCTTCTCCTATAGATTTAACAAAGGAAAATACAATATAGCATCTTTCAACAAATCAAGGGCCATAACTCTGTTATTACTAACAAGATCTAGCTGGTTTTCGAAATTGTCCAAGATTTCATAGATATACCGCGCTTTGCACAACTAGACATCATACTGAGGCTTCCTGCCAAATTTCATCGAAATCCAACAAGCCATTTAAGAGGAGTAGTGCCGACAAGAAATTTAAAATAAAAATGTCAAAGGGCCATAACTCCGTCAAAAATCAGCGAACTGGAACAAAAGCGTGATATGCACAACTAGACATCTTACCGATGCTTCCTGCCAAGTTTCGTCGAAATTCAACGAGGCATTTAGGATGAGTAGCGCCGACAAGAAATTTTAAAGTAAGTGTCAAGTAATTAAAAAGATAATGAAAAAAAAAATTGCATAAAAAATTAAAATCAATCAAAAACTTAAATGAAAGTTTGTAAACATTTTAGCAACTAAAAACAATCGAGTCTGCCATTCGCTGAGATGACATTTAAGTGCATTTGTTTAAAAACAAAATGCCATTCTATTAAAAACAAGAGGCCCAAGAGGGACTGTGGATGCTCTACTGGCTAAAACAGCTCTTATATCAAGGGTTGTCGACATAAAATTCCCATCAGTAGTTTTTTTAAAACATTACAAAAACAACAGGAATAGGATGGCCTTAGATCGCTCACCTGGTAATCATGGGCAATAAGTCTGCTGTGTCTAGTTTGGCATGGGCATTTTTTAATTTGTACCACTTTCTTCTATGAATGAAATTTCATAAAAATGGGTGTGTGGATGGGGTGGGGTAGGGGGGTGGGGTGTATATTAATATTCTAATCAAATATATGGTAAAGATCAGGAAAAAAAAAGAAGTAACTACAGATTTAACAAAGGAAAATACAATATAGCATTTTTCAACAAATCAAGGGCCATAACCTGCCATCACTAACTAGATCTAGCTGGTTTTCGAACTTGTCCAAAATTTCATTTGAAATACCATGCTTTGCACAACTAGACATCATACTGAGGCTTCCTGCCAAATTTTGTAGAAATCCAACAAGCCTTGTTGGAGGAGTAGCGCTGACAAGAAATTTAAAGTAAAAATGTCAAAGTGCCATAACTCCGTCATAAATCAGCAAACTGGAACAAAAGCGCGATATGCACAAATAGACATCTTACCGATGCTTCCTGCCAAGTTTCGTCGAAATCAAAAATGGCGTTTAGGAGGAGTAGCGCCGACAAGAAATTAAAAAAATAACAAGAGGTCAATGACCTTGAAGCTCTACTGATTGATTTTGATTTCAGGAAGTAGTCGCTACAGACTTGTTTTTTGAAAATCTATTTTTAACCGTGGCGGCCATCTTGAATTTCCAGCCGACCTGAAATTTTGCTAGGATCAATTAGACATTAAGAGCAACATTCCTGTGAAGTTTCATGAAAATCCATCAAGTAGTTTCAGAGGAGTAGTCGCTACAAGTTTTCATTATATAACTCTATGTAAACAAAGATGGCCACTGGTAGCCATGTTTAACGTCAAATCAAAACGATTTTCGACAAGGACCAACATCATGTCATACTGATCATTTTAGAAAAAGTCCCATATCAATATCTCTTATAGTTTTGAAGAAGTAGTCGCTACAAACTTATTTATTTTAAATCTATTTTTAGCTGTGGCGGCCATCTTGAATTTCCGGCCGACCTGAAATTTTTCTAGGATCAACTAGACATCAAGAGCAACATTCCTGTGAAGTTTCATGAACTTCCGTCAAGTAGTTTCAGAGGAGTAGTCGCTACAAGTTTTTACTATATAACTCTATGTAACCAAAGATGGCCACTGGCAGCCATGTTTAACGTCGAATCAAAATAATTTTCCACAAGTATCAACATCATGTCATGCTGATCATTTTAGAAAAAATCCCATATCAATATCACTTATAGTTTTCAAGAAGTAGTCGCTACAAACTTATTTTTTAAAAATCTATTTTTAGCTGTGACGGCCATCTTGAATTTCTGGCATATCTGAAATTTTGCTAGGATCAATTAGACATCAAGATCAAAATTCCTGTGAAGTTTCATGAACATCCGTCAAGTAGTTTCAGAGGAGTAGTCGCTACAAGTTTTTACTATATAACTCTATGTAAACAAAGATGGCCGCTGGCAGCCATGTTTAAGGTCGAATTAAAACGATTTTTGACAAGGACCAACATCATGTCATGCTGATCATTTTAGAAAAAGTCCCATATCAATATCACTTATAGTTTTCAAGAAGTAGTCGCTACAAACTTGCATTTTAAAACTCTATTTTTAGCTTTGGCGGCCATCTTGGATTTCACATCAACATGAATTTTTGCTAGGATCAACTAGACTTTATGGGCAACATTTCTGTAAAGTTTGATGAAAATCCATTCAGTAGTTTCAGAGGAGTAGTCGCTACAAATAAAAGTTTACGGACAGACGGACAGACGGACGATGGACGTCACACCACGGCATAAGCTCTGCTGATCAGAGTCTGCTGATCTCTGATCAGTCGAGCTAAAAATCAAACATATTTTAAGACTCTTAGTAGAGATAATGCCCACTGATTGAGATGTTCAATAAATGATCAACAAAGCAAGGTACATTTCTAACAAGAGGCCCAAGAGGGCCTGTGGACGCTCTACTGGCTCCAGATAAAGTTTATGTATAAGGGGCTATAAGTCTTTCAAAAATCATTCAACAAAAACATGGCAATGACAAGTGCAACTAGGCTTAGTACTGATCATTCTCGCCAAGATTCGCTGAAATCTGGCAAAGAGTTCAGAAGAGACTAATCTGGACAAAGTTTGTGTATTAAAACATTTAAAGGGTCACAACTCTGCCAAAACTCATTCAACCGAAATATGGCGATGATATGCACAACTAGGCTTGATACTGATCATCATTGTCAAGTTTTGTCTATATCCAGCCAGGGGTTCAGGAGAACTAGCCCGGAAAAAATTTGTGGTATCAAAATCCTTTAAAGGACCATAACTCTGCCAAATATCTGTAAACCGGAACGTGACAATGACATGCACAACTAGGCTTAGTGCTGATCATCCCTGCAGTTTCATTGAAGTCTGGCGAGGGGTTCAGGAGAAGTAGATCAGACAAAGTTTGTGTATTAAAACCTTTAAAGGGCCATAATTCTGCCATTTAACCAGAATACGCCAATGATTTGCACAACTAGACATGGAATTGATCATCCCTAAAAAGTTTCGTTTAAATCCGGCGAGAGGTTCAGGAGAACTAGTCAGAACAAAGTTTGTGTATTAAAACCTTTAAAGGGCCCTAACTCCACCAAAAATCATTCAACCGGAACACGGCGATGATTTGCACAACTAGATATAGAATCGATCATCCCTAAAAAGTTTCGTTTAATCCGGCCAGGGGTTCAGTAGAACTAGTCAGAACAAAGTTTGTGTATTTAAAGGGCTATAACTCGGTCAAAATCATTCAACTGGACATGGTGACTATGTACAACTAGGCTTGGTACTGATCATCCCTGCAAAGTTTCAATGGAATCCGGCCAAATGAAGGCCCTTTCGTCTTAATGAGGCCAAGATATAGCATATTTCAGAAAATCAAGGGCCATGACTCCGATGTAAATGGTCCAATCTGGATTAACAATCTGGTAAAGTTTATTAAAGATCAGATGAAAGATGAAGGCCCTATCGTCTTGAGGCAAAATATAGAATTTTTAACTAAATCAAGGGCCATAACTCCACTGTTACTGGTCCGATCTGGCTAGTTTTCAAACTTGACTGAGCTTTCATTGATATGAACAATCTCGTAAAGTTTCATAAAGATCGCATGAAAAATGAAGGCCCTATCATCTTAACGAGGCAAAATATAGCATTTTTAACTTAATCAAGGGCCATAACTCATCTGTTACTGGTCCGATCTGGCTGGTTTTCGAAACTGTCTGAGCTGTCATTGATATAAACAATCAGGTAAAGTTTTGTAAAGATCAGATGAAAGATGAAGGCCCTATCGAATTAAAGAGGCAAAATATAGCATTTTTAACAAAATCAATAGCCATAACTCCGCTATTACTGGTCCGATCTGGCTGGTCTTCGAAATTGTCCGAGCTTTCATTTATTATATAAACAATCTGGTAAAGTTTGATAAAGATTGAATGAAAGATAAAGGCCCTATCGTCTTAACGAGTCAAAATATAGCATTTTTAACTAAATCAAGGGCCATAACTCATCTGTTACTGGTCCGATCTAGCTGGTCGTAGAACTTGTCCGAGCTTTCATTTATTTAAACAATCAGGTAAAGTTTGGTAAAGATTGGATGAAAGAAGAAGGCCCTATTGTCTTAATGAGGCAAAATATAGCATTTTTAACTAAATCAAGGGTAATAACTCCGCTGTTAATGGTCCGATCTAGCTTGTTTTCGAACTTGTCCGAGCTTTCATTGATATTAACAACCTGTGCAAGTATGGTAAAGATCAAATAATAAATGAAGGTGCTAGAGTGTGCACAAGGTTTAATATGGCATTTTTCAGCAAAACAAGGGCCATAACTCTGGTGAAATTATTTCGATCTTGCCGGTTTTCAAACTTGTCCGAGCTTTCATTGATATAAAGACACTGGCAAAGTTAAGTAAAGGTCCGATTAATATTGAAGGCCCTAGAGTGTTCACAAGGCAGAAAATAGCGTTTTTCAGAAAAAAAACAAGGGCCACAACTCCGGTGTTACTGATCCGATTTAGCTGGTTTTCGAATTTATTTGAGCTTTCATAGTTATTAACAATCTGTGCAAGTTTGGTAAAGATCAAATAATAAATGAATGTGCTAGAGTGTTCACAAGGCAGAATATGGCATTTTTCAGAAAAAACAAGGGCCATAACTCTGGTGTTACTGACCCAATTTAGCTGATTTCCGAACTTGTCCAAGCTGTCATTGGTATTAACAATCTGTGCAAGTTTGGTAACGATCAAATAATAAATGAAGGTGTTAGAGCGTTCACAAGGCAGAAAATAGCAATTTTCAGAAAAAACAAGGGCCATAACTCCGGTGTTACTAATCCGATTTGGCTGGTTTTCGAACTTGTCCGAGCTTTTATTGATATTAACAATCTGTGCAAGTTTGGTAAAGATCAAATAATAAATGAAGGTGCTAGAGTGTTCACAAGGCTATATATGGCAATTTCAGCAAAACAAGGGACATAACTCTGGCGAAATTTATCGGATCCGGCTGGTTTTCGAACTTGTCCGAGCTTTCATTGATATAAAGACACTGGCAAAGTTTCGTAAAGATTTGATTAATAATGAAGGCCCTAGAGTGTTCACAAGGCAAAAGTTAACAGACGGACGACGGACGACGGACAACTCGCCATCCCATAAGCTCTGCTGGCCTTCGGCCAGTAGAGCTAAAAATCACTTACCAAATGCTGTAGGCTTTGCTGGTCCATCTATGTCGAACACAGTAACAAACACAGTAACGGGTCCTGCAAAAGTCTTCGAGTCCCAGAAAAGTCTTTGAGATGCCTCATGCTAAATAACTGATGGTGTCAATGGAACAAGACACTTGTTGCTTGAGCTCTGGAAATAGAACAGTTTTACCATTGCATAATAAAATCAATATAACTTCAAAATGCTGGACAGAAGAAAAATTGCATAAAACAAATAAATTTAAAGTTATGCCAAGTAACGCCAAGCAACGCCCCATAAACCAGTAAAAGATAATTTATCGGATAAAAAATTTGTGTGTAGTTTTGCGCGCTTTCAGATCATCTTATTAGGGAAACAAGAGGCCCAAGAGGGCCTGTGGACGCTCTACTGGCTAACACGGCTCTTATAACATCAATGAAGTCAGTGATTGCCATTTAGTTTTTTTTTGAAGGTTTCGGGCAAAAAACAGGTTTTTAACTAAATCAAGGGCCATAACTAAAGAATCTGGTAAAGTTTGGTAAAGATCAGATGAAAAATGAAGGCCCTACCATATTAACGAGGCAAAATATAGCATGTTTAACTAAATCAATAGCCATAACTCCTCTGTTACTGGTCCGACTGGTCCAACATAGAGCTAAAAAAAAAAAAAAAAAAAAAAAAAAAAAAGGAAATTAAAAAAAAAATAAAAAAAAAAAAAAAAAAAAAAAAAAAAATTAAAAAATAAACAAGAGGCACAAGAGGGCCTGTGGACGCTCTACTGCCTAACATGGCTCTTATAACATCAATGAAGTGAGTGACTGCCATTTATGTTTTTTTTGAAAGTTTCGGGCAAAAAACAGCTTTTTAAAGCAGAAATTAGTCTTAAATCAACAAATCCGCTTTTGATATGTTTTTAAGTATTAAATATCATTATAAATACAATTTTTACTATGCCATGGATGTATGTTCAGTGAAAATATGTTTTTAAAGATATAAATCGAACAGGCAAACAGGCATTGCTAAAAAATCGAAAAAAATCTAAGGGGAAAAACTCTTGCGCGAATTACCGGAAGTGACGTCATTGGGAACAAACTATTTTTTGTTTACATTGGGGCTGAACGCAAAACAGTATACCATGTGTGAAAATGTGAGAATTAAGCGATCATGATACTGATTTTTAGTGATTTTTTACAACTTTTGTTACCATGTCAACCACATTTCTCATCCGAATCTACCCAAAAGGGGAGGTGCACAACTACACCATGACACAAACATTCCTGCCAAGTTTCGAGTTTGTAGTGCCAGCCATTCTTGAGTATCACGAAGATAAGCGATTTTTAGTGATTTTTTACAAGTTTTGTTACCATGCCAACCACATTTCTTCTCCGAATCTACCCAAAAGGGGAGGTGCACAACAAGAACTTGACACAAACATTCCTGCCGAGTTTCGAGTTTGTAGTTCAAGCTGTTTTTGAGTAAGCGCGGACAGGCGATTTTCAGTGTTTATTTACATGTTTTGTTACCATGCCAACCAGATTTCTTATGCAAATCTCCCCAAAAGGGGAGGTGCACAGCTACACCATGACACAAACATTCCTGCCAAGTTTCAAGTTTGTAGTGCCAGCCATTCTTGAGTTATCACAAAGACAAAGTGGACCGACCGACCGACCGACCGACCGACCGACATACCGACGTTTTTTTTATATGTTTTGTTACCCTGGCAACCATGTTTCTTATGTGAATCTACCCAAAAAGGGAGGTGCAAAACTACACAAACATTCCTAGCAAGTTTCGAGCTTGTAGTGCCAGCTGTTCTTGAGTTCTCGCAAAGACAAGAAGATTATGGACCGACCGACGCCTGTGCAAAGCCATATGCCCCCACTTCGGGTAGTGGGGTATATAATAAGTAAATATATTCTTTCGCGAAACAGGAACTCAATCCCTTTTTAAATGGAGGAATTTGTATGCTGAAAACGATGTCATCAGTTTTCGCGAATGTACGGCGATCATATATGCGGACATTTAAGCGTTAGAAAACAGCTCATTACAATTAATTACATGCATACTGTTATGATTTAAACAATATTGGTTTATAAACATAACATCTAGAGGTTTTAGAACGGCGACTTTAGTTGCTTTGAAAAGCAGACGGCGGTTTCTGGCCGGCTATTTCCGGTCAAAACAACAAGATTCTGAACGACATGTTTTGTAAAACAAAGAAGTATTGACTATTCTGAATGAGATACTAGTTTCTGAAACAAAGAAATGTATCCATGTTTTAATCAGGATTTTCAGAAATGTATCCGTATATACAGTAGTCATGTTTTAATCAGGATTTTCAAGAAAATGATTTGTACAATTTATCAATTCTACACCCCCATTAAGTAAAGTATGTATATATGCCATTTTGCTGATGATTCCTTTCCTTACCCCCACAAACACATACACCCCATCCCCCCATCCCTACAGTAAAGTATGTACAGTCGAACCTCGATAGCTCGAAGTCAGAGGGACCAGAGGGATATGTTCGAGCTATCGGTGGCTTCGAGGCATCGAGCGAACGATAAATACAGAATATCTATCCGAATTTGTGTACTGCCCGAAATAGTGTTACTAGTGTACGTGATGTATCGTTTTCGGTATGTTTTTTATGTTCATGCATGTTTGTTTAAACCTCATAACGGATATATAACATGTAATTGTTACACTGAAAATACAAGAAAAACTGCAATAATGTGTTTGTTTTATCATTCATTTAAAGAAATATCACAATAATAGATTTTAACATACAAGCCGGAATTCCGAATAATGAGAACAAGGTAAGACTGGTTTCGGTACATAGAATTGAATAGAACAGAAAATAGCGTAGCACATAATTTTTATTAAAACCAATCAACAAACGTTATTTAATTAGAAAATCAACCGTGTTTAAATCAGTAAACGAAGTTCACTGAACATACTCGGGAAATGCTCTTATCTAATTAAAAAGTGAACACACTTTATTTTAATTATTGCTTTATTTTTATTAAAACCACAGACCTAATAACAAATAGATTGGACACTATGAAAATTGTGTAAATTTCAAGTGGCACATTTAGAAAATTTCACAAATTATTTCCCAACTTTAAACACACATATACTGAAGAATATTATAGATACAAGTTTCATTCAAGTCAAATACCATCACAAATTTAATTTTCTTTCCAATAATAGTATTTTGTTTTCTCTTACTTTGAGAGCAAAAAAGGAGTTTGATGGAAACTTTGACTATGTCAAAACATAGATTTTTAAGATAAAAGCAAACAAGAGGGCCACGATGGCCCTATATCGCTCACCTGAGTACTGTCCCATTATTGAACTTCTTGAAAAATTATAGTCATATACAATCTGTGCAAGTTTGATTGAGATTGCTCAAGAACTGGGCCGTCCAGTCCTAGAACTACTCCTTATATGCTGAGCGTCAAGCAAGGGAGCTACTAGTAACATTTTTATGAAGTCTGACCGGGGATTGAACCCAGGACCTGCCGCATACAAGGCGGATGCTCTACCACTAGACCACGACACGGTAGTGAGGACAATTGTATGCTGTGCTTATATTTGTATGTTCCTTTTGGGGACATGCCATCTCGGAAAATAGTTGGATTTTTATCAATAAATCAACAATATATTGTGTGTACCGGAATATGCATTTAATGACATATTAATCGTTTTTAGTTACAGGTACATGTATTACAAATGAATATGCTGTATGTAATACAGCAGTGAAATGCAAACATATATTAAATATAAAACAATGACAGACATGTAATACATCATATTTCTATTAAACTGAACGAGTTGAGTTTTACCGAGAATCAACATAAAGGTCATTTGGCACTGAAATAAGAAATAAATACACCAGTATCATTCTCCATTTATATAGAGATGAAAAAGATGAGCAGAGTTGCTGCAAATTCAGACTGTTAATCACTAAATATGATTTGTTATAAATAGTTTATCCGTAATAGACAAATAGGCAAGTGACGTTTTTAGAATGAAATATACATATGGGCACTGACATCCGTAAACCTTACAAATAACAATGATTGCATGTAGCCAACAGTGATGAAGTTGCTTCTTTAATCATTCTTAATGATCAATTTCTTAATGATCAATGAATTGCAAGCCTGATACAAAACTTATGTTGGGTGGTATAAAGTTCAGCAATCCATTACCAACTACTTTTCTAGTCACTTATTTGTATACAAATGTACATTTTAATGAAACAACTCTCGGAACATGTCACTCTTATTTACAAGTATGAACCATATTCAATGAAAGTTTTATAATGTATTCTCTCTAGCTTATTTCATTTTGTAACAACAACTTGTATAGTGAAACAACTCTTGGGAACATGTCACTCTTATTTACAAGTATGAACCATATTCAATGAAAGTTGTACGCTGTATTCTCTCATTTTGTAACAAGAACTTGTATCTGAAAATCAGTCATTTTTATGACACTATATGCACTATATTCAAAGCACACTAATCTTTAATCTCAATACCACACTATTATTATTTGAGTAAAAAAACAGTTTTGAAATTGTTTGTTCTGAACAAATGTATTTAGTAATTGCACAATCATGATGTCAAAGAAGGTAGCAGAGAATATATTGCCCATATGTATATCAATATATTGTATGAAAGTATTTGCTCTTTTGATATACGGAAAACTATCCTCTATTTACATCAAAATACTATTGTTGAACAAATCTAGAACCTTCCCATGCCCAGAACTGCAGAGTTACTGCAAATTTTGACTGTTTATCTTCACTTAGAGGCCTCTGATGACACACAGGTGAAACAATGATCTTATTCATGGAGGACAAACATAAACATACTAGAATAAGAAAGATAAAAAAAACATGTTTTTGTTTTTTAAACAATGATAGTATACAGTGACAGAAAATGGGTTGGTTATTGTCAAAACATGTTTTATACACTAAATATATTGATGCCTTTTTTAAGTCGGCATCGTTTAAATCTAGACAGATAGCATATTTAATGTTAACCCTTAACCCGCTAAGCACGACTATACTAGCCTTTGCATCCATTGTAAACGCAGATCAGGGTTTACAATGTCTGGCTGCTGATCAGTCATTTCCCCAAAACATCCCTTTATCGAAGCTTGTTATGTACCAATCGAACAAAGAAAGAATAGTCCATTATAAATATGTAGCGGGTTAAGGGTTAATGCAAGCAGCAATGACACGAATATTTAAAATGATGAATACAATATGAATTATCATTAACAAATATACATAAACATATATATGTATATACATTATACAAGATTCTGTACTATTAAATAATTAAAATATGATAGTACTTGGAAAAAAAAAGTGCTGAAATGCTATAGTTTCTTTTAAAAACATGTGTCCAACATCATGTGGCTCTTATCGAAAAGAAATACAAGAACAATATATTGGAACAATTGATAACATAGCAATAGATTTTTCTTTCGTTTACGCATGTCTCTAAGAAAAAAATTCACTGATAGTTTTATACACTTGAAAGATTGATGCATTTTTAAGTCAGCATACAGACATTATAATCGTTTAAACTTAGACAGATAGCATATTTATTATTAATACAAGCAACAAAGACACAAATATTTAAAACGATGAATACAATATGAATTATCATTAAAAAATGTAAATAACATATTATGTGTATATACATTATACAAGATTCTGTACTATTAAATATTGACAATATGATAGTACCTGGAGAAAAAAAACGTGCTGAAATGCTATAGTTTCTTTTAAAAACATTATTGAAAAGAAATACAAGAACAATGTATTGGGACAAGATAACATAGCAATTTATTCTTCTTTCATTGAAACATGTCTCTACTAAGAAAAAAAATCACTGATTGATCGTACGTTTACACATATTACAAAGAATAGAATCGGATTTTACGGCGCACCAACACATAAAAGGTTATATGGCGCCTAACAGGAATGAACATGCCAGGCTTATCCTCCATTTACATCAAGATAACATATGGAGAATAGGTCTTGCAGAACTGCAGAGTTGCTGCAAATTCTATAGTAGACACTCCATTTACGATGGAGCCACGTTTCCATACGCGGTGTCACGATGAAAACCTTGAATGAGCATGATAAAAAAATGACAAAATGAACATGAAGGTGGGGTCCTATCCCTCTGTCTCTAGCTAGATTAGCAGTGGATGTATTCTAACCCGGCAACCACACGGGGGATATTACAAAGAAAGTGGAGTTTAGTAATACAGTATTCCAAATTACTTGAAGCAATAACAATGGTAGTATACAGTTACAACAAATGGTTTGATTATTTTCCACACAAATTTCATACATCATATTTATTTAAGTCAGCACACGACATATAAATACAAACATGTTATTTATCAAAGTCTAATGTAATAAATGAAAAACATATTAGAATAAATTATACAACAGCAATACAAATAGCAAGGTGAAATAATATTAACATAAGAAATATTTAAAACCATATGAATACAAATGCGAATTATTAAATTGTGAATAATTTGTTTTTCAATATATGAAAATTAAAATTTGACTTTATACAAAGTATTAATGCATTTTAAAAGACTTCAAACATCAAGAAAAGTCCATGGTATGGTTTAAAAATAACAAGGAAATATTTGTTATTCAATAAACTTCTATTAAAATTGAGTTTTTAAGTTCACATAATTGTATTATATACACTAGGAAATATTTACAAGCAGTTTTTATTTACATATAAGTATGTTACATGATAAATGTGTCCATGAGACACACAGATATTCCCGTTGCAATGCAATGCAGTGACGTAAATGTAAGTTTACTTTTGGGAAGTACATTATCGTGAAGACCTTTTAAAATTTCAAAACAAAATGTGCAAAACTACAGGTGTTATGACACATATTACATGTTTCTAATAGCCACCTCACCAATCTACATGTACTATCAGCCTAAAACAGACAAGCCTAAAGCTGTTTTACCCCCTCGCCCACCAAACCCCCTCGCCCATTGGTGGAGTGATCATACTATGGTAGCTACCCAAACCTGCACAAAAGCCACATGTCTGGTAACAGCTTCTTATCAGAAACTGTTGCCAGACATTTGAATTGTCTGGGTATATTCTGAATAAGTACAAGAAAATTTTGATTCTGAGTATCCATTTGTCTGTAGTATTTAGAACGAAAACTATCGGCAATAGCAGGTGCTCGGGTATGGAGATTATCGAAGGTTGTAGCGTATACATGTACCAACAATTTACGAAGTAAAATTAATGTAAAACACTTGTCATATATTACAGATTTAATGATGTTAATAAAACGAAATAGTATAGGTGATATAAATATAAGCAAGGTTTTGGTGATGAAAGCCTCCCATTATCAGACTGTAACGTACATTCTGTTAACATTTAGAATTACTTTACAAATAGATGCATGTATGGATTTAATTATTTTCTAGTATGTAAGTTTAATTATATCTTTGATGTTAATTAAGAAGTATGCAAATCCATTTGTATTTTTACATCTCTATATATAATACAGCAATTATAACAGAATCGTTATTATGTCTTTGACAGAATGTACTATATATGGTACGGTATAATATATCAACAAGGTAAGAGACAACATTTTGTAATGTTGTACAATTTTTTACCCGAACAACATTTAAATGTATACATGCGATAAGCGTTATCATAAATGATATAAATATATCACCTACATTGTTTGTCTTCATACATGTACATCAATTTAAGGTTTGATAATATTGGTACCAGAGCACCTGTTATTTTCGATAGTTCCCGTTATCGTACGGAATGTACAGTATGGTACGGCTTTATCCCAGACCAATATATTTGGTGAAATAGCATAGCATTGTTTTTTTATGCTTGTACAAATCTCATTGAAGGAGTGAAATATCAATCCATCTCAATTACGATATTCTGAGAGTTTTTTATATGAATTGAATTGGGTTTTAAAATGCACAAATACATGAAAGGTTATATAGCGCCTATCAGGAATGAACATGCTTGGCTCATCCAGCATTTATATTGAGATAAATATGGAGAAGTTTTTTACTACATCTGTGTTGATTCAGAACTAGCATAATAAACATTTAGGTAGTAAATATACATAAATATAGGCTCTGTTCTAAAAACAGCTCTCTATATTAAGCTGCTAATTGGCTGGTTCTGGGGCATCAGTGTTAATTTTTAAAATGGAAGTTATCGCTGTAGGCTGGTTCCCGAGTAATCAATTACCAATAGATGAATAGACACGTATTTGGGAGAATCGTAGTTTTGGTAAACACTCGATATAAAAACAAAGCGGTTTTTCGAAAGTTACAGAATTTGTAACGCTCTTCTTATAGTGTTAAATCAGCATTTATATTGCAAGCGCAATGTTATTATCATGTCAGTCCATTTGCTCAATTTAGTAAAGAAGGAAAATAAAAATTATTCTTTATTAATTACTTCTCCTTCCAGTGGCACTTATCAAACATAATCACAAATATATTCGTTGGCTTCGGCCGACGGATAATAAAACAATTTTGTGCTCTTATAGATGGATTTGGGTTTTGTGCTCAATGATTTGCAGGTATACTAGGGGTATTTTGTCTTTCAACACAGCAGTACACAATCTTGTGGTCTGACCAGTATGTTTCTATGACTCCTGTAAAAACTTGACAATTTGTGAAGACAAGGTCAATCATTGTTCCATAATCTGTAGTATGCTGCTTCAGCTTTTGAGTACAGGAACAATAGTCATTCATGAAAGAAAGAAACTGTCCATTTTCAATATTGCCATCGATATTAAAATCTCCAATAATGACGGTTTTCACGCTTTTCACTATAAGTGGCACTAAGTTTTCAAACAAACAAGATTTCAATTTGCCCACTTGGAACTTGGGTGATTTATACAAGACAACGAGTTGGTATTCGTCTTTACTATTTTCTTCACAAATTCGCACATATATGAATTCCAAGTCATCAGAACTGTACTTTTCTTGTTGAACGACATTTATATTTTGCTTGAGGTACACTACTAAACCATGATATGGTCGTGATAGAAGTGTGTTTTGGTCATTTCTGAGAACATTAAACCCAGGTATGCTAAAATTTGTGTCTAAATCTCTGTCACAAAGTCTAGATTCTGCTATGCCAATTACATCTGCGGACAACAAATTTGGTTCATATCTTACATCTTCAAAATGTTTATACAGTGATCTACTATTGCTGAATGCAACTTTGAAAGATGAATCTATTTCATATAGTGGATTGTAACACAGTTCTAATTTAGCTGAATCTCTTAGGCGTCTAATCTCCACATTAACTTTTTCATCAACTGTGAGTGCCTGTTCATTAAAGTTCAGTATATGAAGATTTTCTAAAGTTCGTACTCTGCTCAAAGCAACATAATGAATATGAGGTATCTTTCTTATCCTTGTTTGGGACAAATCAACAACAATTTCATCAACAGTGCATCCTTGGGCTTTATGAATGGTTTTGCCAGCAGAAGGTTTGAGAGGAAACTGTATTCTTCGAAAGGTTTTGAAGTTGTAGAGGAAAGTTCTCTCAATGTCAAATATTGGTGTCCATATTGCTTGTATCACATCAGTATAATACCCTCTCTCTGAAAAAAATTTCCTGGTAGCAGAACCAATTTTTGAATCATGAAACTGGACCCAGATTATGCTTGGTCGACTAGTTTCAAGCATTTTGTATTCAATATTTTTAACTTCACAGGTCGATCCATTTGTCAATCCATCTTCAACGTTTACATTTACTGAAATGTCATATATCATGCCAACAGCAACAGTGAGATTTTTCATCAAATTTGCAGTTTTACTTGCATCATCAGGAATAGCATTTATGAGCTTTTTTTGCTTTTCATTGGAAATATTTCCTAAAACAAGTGTATCATTGCATGGTACTGTAATCTTCTGTCCTGTTAGTTGATCCATGAAGGTTTTATTGTAAGCGTCTACAAATTTGTTTTCTGTGAAGAGGTGTGGTGCATCAGATGGATATCTATCATCACTTGTATTGATTTCATGATTTTTCAATTCTTGTCTATCCTGATCTGTCAGTGCATTGTGACGAAGTCTGTTTAGAAGCTGTGCAAAATACATGTCATCTTTTTGTCGCATAATCTCAACAAGTTCAAACATTCGAAAATGTTTTTGCCATAGATTTGGTGCTAATGCTAATGCTCCACGTTTAAGATCACTGAAAATCCATGAATCTCCAACAGGCATAAGTTGGTAGAGGTCTCCAACAGCAATAATGCTAACACCGCCAAATGTACGCTTAGTACCTGTCAGCTCTTGCAATCTCTGGTCTATGAAGTTCAGTAATCCATTTCCAACCATTGAGATTTCATCAATTATGACGACAGAAAGGTTTCTATACTTCATTCGAAATGTGTTCAGTTCATCACAACTCAAATTATGATTGCTTTGCATATATTTCTTATGAAAGGCTGAAGCAATGGTTACACCATTTATGTTGAAAGCCGCTTTGCCAGTAAATGCACACAAAAGTATCCTAGTGTCATCTGGATTTTCACCTTCCTTTAAATTCAAAATTCGATACAATGTTTGATATAAAGCTTTAATTAATACTGATTTGCCTACTCCAGCACCACCTGACAAGAATGTGAATAAGGGGTCAGTCTTTGTCTTTATCCAATGAACAATGTGATTGTGAAATTCACGCTGTTTGCAATTCAAGTTTCTTAGAAGTTCTCGATAATGTTCATCAGACAAAATAACTCCACTTTCATCTACATTAGGAAGTGCGCATGATGTTCCTAGTTCAATACCAATGTCATAATTTCTGTGTTCTATCACTCTATCAGGATTGAAATAAACAAATGCTTCAGATTCAACAGATCCTTCATCTTCAGCATCTGCATTTTCTTGTTGTGCACTCGGTGCTACTTCATCAAAAGCGTCATATTGATCATCCATTGCCTGCTGCAGTGCTACTTCAAGTTCTTCAGCATTTTGTTCATATTCTTTGCATTTATGATCAACAAACCGCTTCATTTCAAGATAACGTTCCTTGAATGTCTCAGATTTGTCGGACAGTTTTTTTTCATCTCTCCATGGCAAGAAAAGAAGCAGTTTCTCTCTGAAATGGTTCTCTTCATCATGTTTTGCATTAAACCGAACATATCTGATAATCCTTTTATTGGTTCTTTTTCTGATTTTAATGCCATTTTTCAAAACCACTACTGTATCATCTTGGCCAAATTCATTTTCTTGATGTTCTGGTTTATCTTCAAAAGCATCGTCATTTATTTCTTCCACTTTTTCAAATTCTTTTGGATACACCACTTCTAGCTGTGAAACATAGTCAGCCAAACACCAGTTTTCTAACTGTTTTGGTCTTCTTGAATATCTTTGTATTATATTGTCTGATACGATATCTGTTGAATCTGCTGGTAATTCATCCAGAATATCCTTGGACTTAATAAGTCGAATACGTTCTTCTGTTTGTGAAGTATTGATGAAGACAACCTCTCTAGAACTCTTTGTAAGTGGTATTTGAAGGACAAGGTAAACGGCTTCTTGAGCACCAACCTCAACACTATTAGAAAATACATTTCCGATATGGCGTACTTGTCTTTTCAGGTCTAAGTTACCGTTTCTAGCTTCTTTTGCGGCAGAATCTAATAATGAGCTCATGCCTCTCTGGGATTTGCTTATGTAAGATACAATGTACATAGCACATGCATATGGATCTAACACAAACTGCATATCAAGGTTTGCTTTCCAAGCACGTAAAATTGTTTGATTGTACAAATTCACGCTCATTTGTTTTGGTTCTCTTTTCAAAAAGACTTTGGGACCATTCAGTGAACTACAAATGCATTTAATATACTCTTCCTCGCACAATTTGACAACTGACACTAAAAATTCATTGAATGAAATATTATTGTGGTCATCTTTGTTTTCATTCCATGTTTTCTGAAGTTCTACATATGTTTTTTTGTACTTGTCTGCTTCAGAATCTAGAGGCCCAAGAATCATTGTTTTATTCAATGGAGGCAGAGGATATCCAAAGCGACATTCCTTATCTTTATTTTTCTTGCAAGTCTTTGTATGTTTGTGAGTCTGCAATGCAATCAAGTCTGCTATGTCGTTTTCTCCAGTGGAACAAGTAAGAAACTTATCAACATATTCAACAATTACATCATTTGAATCATGACCATACTTTGGAGCTTTTTCTATCCAGACTAGCATGTGTATGTGGGGAGAACCTCGTTGCTGGAATTCAACACGATAAAAGAAATCAACAACTTTCCCAATTGGCTCATGCCAACTTTTGAGCACAGTCCCAATAAATTGCTGAACTCTATGGTCAAAATACCTTGTACATGTAACCGGATCTTTTTGCACTAATTTCACCTTTTGTTCCCATGTCATTTTAGAAATCTGGTCATCTGTATATTCAACATTGTCATTCAACTTTCCTAACATTTTCAACAAATCAGTCCATTTTGAGTCTGCAGATGACAGAGACATAAACCATGTTGGTAACCCTAGTTGTCGGATCATCGCAAACACATCTTTTTTTCTCGTTTCTAGATACGCTGGTGAGTTTCTCAATTGCCTAAATATATAGTAACCTTCATCTTTTCTAATAAACTGTTCAGTAATGTGAGGATCACGAGCTTCAGCTGCTGTTATTGTTTTCCCTTCTGTTTTACATCTTCGGAGAGCTAGCTGAACCTTATCACTTATTTGTTTTAATTGTATTTTTTTCAATTTGAAAAATACATTTGGAACACTTTGGGCAGCCCGTCTATCTATACTTCTTAGTTCCCATTTTGCAACATCACTGTAATGTACAGGTACTAGTCTCTCATTGTTCTCAGTTCTCCTTTGTCCACAAAAGATAGTTGGAAAACAAAGATATTCCGAATCTACATCTTGATAAAGGCTTAATGGATGTTGACCTTCACCAGGTGCGAAAGTGTATATTTGATTTGATTTGTTTTGTTCATTTTCATCATTCAACAACGTATCAATATTACCAACATTTTCAACTGCTGCATCTTCAGTGTCTGAATCTACTTCCAATGATGAAGATTTGTCTTGGGAATTCACAGTCTGTTCACTAATCTTATTAGATTGATTAGATGCCTCATTGACATTTTCTCTGCGTACTCCAGTTCCAGAAACAAATTCCTTTACAACATCTTCCGAACTTTCGGTAACCTGCTTTATCCAGTTTTGATCTATATCAACGTTTGAATCTTTATACAGAGTACTATGCTTCATCAACCAATGAAGAGCAACAAGAACACGCAATGGTCTTACATTTTCTGTAAATGCACAAGATTGGAAAGAAATTTTTCGTTTCAACTTCACAGCTATAGTCACATTTTCATCGAGCGGTCTCGGTAAAGCAGTGACAGTAGGCTGAATATCAACTGGTACATTAACAACATTCCCTTTCAAAGAGTACTGACCTCCTCTTGGCAATTCTCTAATTTGCATGAATGGAATTCTTAGTGAAATCAATCTTTCCTCGAGGGGAAACAATTTTAACTCATTTGGCTTTTCAGGCCATTTCATTCCATTGGCTCGACTTAACCTAGGAGTTTTGTTTTCACGTAACGATGAATTGCATGTATGACAAACCCATTCTTTTCCATTAACTGATGTAAAATCTGTGAGATATGCTTCCTTCATTGCAGTGTGTAGATTATCAGTGCTGACTACACTTTCTTTAAACCAAGTCTGATGACAACAAGAGCATACATAGAGAGGACCAACTGCAATTTTATCATGAAACAATTCAATGCACTCTTCAATAATTCTGCCATATTTACGTTTTTTTACAGCACTGACTTCTTCATTTCTAAAATCATCAGACTTCCGTTTTGTTGATTTTCTATGTTTGTCGCTAATAACTTCAGGCATTTTGTTTCTTTTGCATGATCTCCATTGTTGTTTCAGCACACGTTCTCGTTCTAAAACTATTGGCCTTTTCCTTGCGTTTTTCTTTAAAATAAGCTCCTTTCTTCTTTCTTCATCTCTGAAATTTTCATTTCCTCTGGCTGTACGTTTGATTTCTTTTTCTTTTTCTTTAAAATGTATATCTTTTCTGGCTAAACGTTTGCTTTTGAGTTCATGCTGTATTTCCTTTCGTCTAAATTGTACGTTTTGTCTAGCTGAACGTTTGCTTTGTTTTTCTTTTCTCTGAACTGTTCATCTTGTCTAGCTGAACGTTTGCATTGTTTTTCTTTTTCTCTGAACTGTTCATCTTGTCTAGCTGAACGTTTGCATTGTTTTTCTTTTTCTCTGAACTGTTCATCTTGTCTAGCAGAGCGTTTGGTTCTGAGTTCATGTTGTTTTTCTTTTTCTCTAAATAGTACATCTTGTCTATCTGAACGTTTGCATTGTTTTTCTTTTTCTCTGAACTGTTCATCTTGTCTAGCTGAACGTTTGCTTTGTTTTTCTTTTTCTCTGAACTGTTCATCTTGTCTAGCTAAACGTTTGGTTCTGAGTTCATGTTGTTTTTCTTTTTCTCTAAATGGTACATCTTGTCTATCTGAACGTTTGCATTGTTTTTCTTTTTCTCTGAACTGTTCATCTTGTCTAGCTGAGCGTTTGCTTTGTTTTTCTTTTTCTCTGAACTGTTCATCTTGTCTAGCTGAGCGTTTGGTTCTGAGTTCATGTTGTTTTTCTTTTTCTCTAAATTGTACATCTTGTCTATCTGAACGTTTGCTTTGTTTTTCTTTTTCTCTGAACTGTTCATCTTGTCTAGCTGAGCGTTTGGTCCTGAGTTCATGTTGTTTTTCTTTTTCTCTATTCAGGTCATTTTGTCTGGTTAACTGTTTACTTTTAAGCTCTTTCTCTCTGTACTGTTTATTTTCCCTTTTTAACTTCATATAGTTTTTCATGTACAACTTCTTTGTATCTGTTGCTTGAAACTGGGAGACATTTTCAGTCTTCTTAAGCATTTTTCTTTGAGATTTACATTCATTGAAAAGATCTTGTTCATTTATAGAGCTGCTTCTCTTTCTTCTTTGAATGTTGCTTTTCGAACGTTTGCTTTCAGCCATTCCTAGATTACCTCTGCTGGTAGCACTTAATTCTGTCCTTTTAACTGGGATCTGTGAACATACATTTTCCCTTTCAGATGACTTTTCCACAGATTTGCATAACTGATCTTTGAAATACTTATCTATTAAACTTGTATGTTCGATAGAGTTACAGCTTTTTGCAATCTCTTCCCGTTCTACAAAAGACAACGGCATTACATCAAATTGAAAAGACAAGTCAATTAGCATGCTTTCATAACAGGCATACATAAAAGCAATTAAGTCTACAAGCTTCTCAAAAGAAATCAACAATGCAGTACCATCCGGTGCAGACAAACCATCACTTCCATGTGAATGAGAATCAAAGAAATAAAACAAATCTTCATGGACAAACACTGCAGAGCATATTGAACCTATTATTATAAGGACGGATGAGACCCGTTCTAAAACTGTCTGTAAAGCATTGTGCAGGGTTGGTAGATCATTATTTTCAAAATGAGTAATTGCACATCCACTGATGATATCACCTTTTCTGATATGAATTTGCTTAGAAAATATTTCTACACATGGTGGAACATCCTCAAAACACAATAAATTGTTGACATATCTTTTACTTATTTTCAAATCTGTTATTATTTGTAAATAAAGATTATCTCCAAATTTCAGAACATCATCAAGAGCTGTAGAGCTATGAAGATTTGAATATTTTGCAAATAAAAGTGCTGTAAGAGCATTTGCTGTACATTGACTTCCCCGAGAAATTTCTGAAAATCTGTCATCTCCTTGATTAAAAGACCCTTGTAAGATTGATACACTGTTGAACTTTTCTGTTGTTTGAGCAGCAACTTGCTGATTGGTACTTTGAGCAATAAGGTCTCGTCTAGTTGTTTGAGCAACATTCTGACTGGTGTTTTGCGCAACATTTTGATTTGTACTTTGAGCAACATTTTGACTGGTACTTTGACAGGTTTTTTCAACATTTTCTTTGTCAGCAAAAATGCTGATTGCTTTGGTCTTTTTGGATGGAAGATTAACCATTTTTTCTGTCTTTTTAGAGGGAAGATTAACCCTTCTTTCCCCATCACTCTTCGCCAATGACTTCTTCCAGTTCTTTCGTCTAGGCATTATGAATCTGAAATAGAAGAAATCTATGTTAAAAACGAAATACACACCATCTGTTTGCTACATGTTTTTTAGGTGTCCGGTCAATATGACCTTGACCCACAAACAATCAAGAGCGCCACCTGATGGGGCATTTTACGCCCGTTTCCTTAAGGCTGTTATGTTAGTTTAGGTTAAATATATTTATCTTACAACGATTGTTACAAATCATTTTCATTGGGTTATTATGGTTATGTTAAAAGCATTTCTTATGTGTGAGGTCAACATGACAAGGGCAATGCAACATTCCATATAAGATGATGGTGACCTTGACGTCAGGGTTCTCCAAGTCTAGAAATTATAGGGTGGCGGTGCAAATCCGTTATTTTGCGGGTTTATTATGCCATTTTGACAGCGACACCCGGATATTGGAGAAGAGTTACCTCCTCTATACGGTTTGGTCAATATGATTGAGGCGCTTGCTTTATTGTTGAAGACTGGATGACAAGCGTCTGCGAAATATTACTTAACTACATGCTACCACAGAGTACAAAATCAGTCTAGATTCAGGTTACGTTATGGTGTTTATTGCGTCAGTTCATACAGTTGCACAGCACAGGCCCATTTTTGTCCAGATGAATTTCTGGTAAAAGCCCTTTGTGTTCTAGATTAAATTTGCTAAATTTATTAGGTTTTATTTTATTTTTTTAAAGTGGTGCTCGACGAGTTTTACGTGGCATCGTTTGTTTTGCAAGGCGGTATGAGCCGATAGCGTGGCGGCCTGCCATCGTATAAATGCTCTTGGAGAACCCTGGACCTACTGACCCCACTAGATCTATGAGGGTGACCAATACCCCGGAATGGCGCTTCCAATTGGAAACATTGCATCTATAAAGGGACAAATCTGACTGAGTTTCATAAAGATTTAATAATAAACAATGAAAATGTTGAACAATGAAAGGCGCATGACTCCGGCATTACCAGTGGGATCTGTGGAAGAAATTTTTTTATTAAGAAATGAAAACAAAGGAATCTCAAAAAGGAAAAGCAAATATGCAACCATTACATGTTAAATAATGCAACGGGATGCGGCGACACCGGACATGACACAATATAAATTAGTGGCATGTAACCTTATAAGGTCTTAAAACTAGTAGTGTATAACTTTATGAGATTATTATTGCGTATTTTCCAGCCATAAAAAAACAAAAACATATGCAACCATTATCTGTTAAATAACAGGACAAATAATTAAAAACTTAGTGGAATCTTATGCAAGAATTAGTGGAGTGTAACCATATGAAGTCTGTATAATTAGTAGAATGTAACCTTATGTGTTTTTTATAATGTATTTTCAGAGAATTTCATTAGGTAACTGTAAATCACTGTTAGCCATACAAGTACATGAGCAAAGTGTGATATTCAATTTTTCTTCAGATTATGAGGCCTACCCAATAAAGTATTTGTGACCAGTACACATTAAAGAATGTTGTATATGTATTGTGTTGTGCTCTGATTTTTGGTCTAAAAAACAATTAAGAAATACCAGTTTTGTATTCAAAAGTTAAATTATGAACATATATTTTTTCATTAAAGTGAATTACAAAGTGTTGTTAAGCTATTCTTACCCTCAATATAGCAATGCTATACAAATAAAAAACTAAGAGCGGGCCTCAATTTATATATATGAGTTGATCAGCCTCATGAAGGTGCCGTGCCGGCTGTAAATATTCAAGCTTCCCATGCTTTTTCAATGACCAAGTAGCGTTGGGAATGTGTCCTTAAGGCCAAAACAATAATTACCTGTGTTTCCGGTGGCCCTACCGACCCTATTTTAAAGGGGCCAACCCTGAAACTTTTAATGAAAAAAAACAAGAGAAAAAAAACAAGTTTTTTTTTTTAATTTGTTCTGAACGACGATTTATCATAATATATCGAGATAAACTGACATCACAGAGAAAAATGCGTATCGACCTACCCTATTTTTTTAGAGCATGCAATAGCAAACCCACCTACTTTTTTTTTGCCTAAATAATAACAGGTGACGCAATGCGACTTAAATTAGTGGAGTGTAACCTAAGAGGTCTCAAAATTTCTAGTGTGTAACTTTATGAAGTCATCATGTATTTTCAAATCATAAAAATTTTAATTGAATTGAATTTTATAGTCGCACCAACAGCTAAGGTCATATGGCGACTTTCCAGCTTCCACTGGTGGAGGAAGACCCCAGGTGCCCCTCCGGGCAATTTTCGTGTACGGGCGGGCACCTGGGTAGAACCACCGACGTTCCGCAAGCCAGCTGGATAGCTTCCTCACATAAAGATTCTTAGGCCCCTGAGGGATCGAACCTACAGCGGTGAGGGGCAAGTGATTGCAAGTCGGAGACTCTAACCACTCGGCCATGGACGCTCCCCAAAATCATAAAAAAAAAGAAAGATTTGAAAATACGAAACCATTATTGTAATAGGACTCAGCTGAGGGGTATGTAAACAGATAGGTTTATAAGTGCGTTATTACTGTCTCGCCGCAGAGCTAATGTTTATGGCGATATCGGTAGAGAATCCGCTTCACAGCAAGGGGTCCCGAGTTCAAACCTGCTGTGTGCCTAAATATTTATATGTAATATTTCATTGTAATTTTTCCGGTCCGGTTACATTAATTATCTGTTAACAGAAATAATTTAAAACTTATGTATTTTCACAAAACAGGAAAAGCATATATGCAACCATTAGTTGTTAAATAATCAACGGGATGTGACAAGACACGACCGAAATAAATTGGTGGAGTGTAACCTTAAGTGGTCTTAAAATTACTAGTGAATATGTTATTATTGTGTTTTTATGTAATAAAAGAAGAAAAAGAACACTTGCAACACTTACCCGTTAAATAACAGGACAAATAATTAAACACATCGTGGAATATTGTATAACTAGATGGGTGGGTCGCCTGTCAGCGCTTTGTCAGTATAACAAGGTTTTTTGGACCCAGATAAATGACCTTGACAAACTAGCCCGACTAAGTTTTCGTGAAGAAACAAATAAGTATTTAACCCATACAATGAGCTTCAGGGTGCCCTTGACTTTATATTTTAGTATGGCCATGTCGATGTTGTCATGACAAGTACACATTGAAAGACTGATGAAGAAATAAAAAGAACTGAGAAAGTTACAGCCGTGTTAAGTTTTCGTGAAGAAAAAAATGAGTATTTAACTCATATAATGACCTTCGGTGTGACCTTGACCTTTATATTTTAGTATGGTCATGTCGGTGATGTCATGATGAGTATATATTGAAAGTTTGATGAAAAAATATCAAGGAATGGGAACGTTATAACGAAGATAAGTTTTCATGAAGAAAAAAATGAGTATTTAACCCATATAATGACCTTCAATGTGACAATGACCTTTATATTTTAGTATGGTCATGTCAATGTTGTCATGATGAGTACATATTGAAAGTCTGATGAAGAAATGACAAAGTTATAGCCAACGTTACGTTTTTGTGAAGAAAAAAACTGAGTATTTAACCCATATAATGACCTTCAGTGTGACCTTGACCTTCACGTTTTAGTATTGTCATGTCGATGTTGTCACGACAAGTATATATTGAAAGTTTGATGAATAGCAAGAAGTGAGAAAGTTATAGCCAACGTTAAGTATTCGTGACGGACCAAGGACGGATAGACGACAAAGTGATCGCTATGGATCGCATTTTTTTCGAAAAGACGACACAAAAACCAGTGGAGTGTAACCATATGAAGCCAGGGTTCTCAATAGACTTTAAAAGTGAAGAGTCATATGACCATTGACTCAAAAATCCCAAGGGTCAAAATTGAAATGTCACAAGTCAAATATAAATCAAACAAATCGTAACACCGTTTTATAAAAATTTAAATGTAGTGAATTCTGTAAATATTTTATTGCCAATAAAGGTGTGCAAGGATATATATGCATTTGAACTTAAAAAACTACTATTCCATTTTACAATAATGTGTCATTTTATCACATAATGTCCGTTGTTTGCAGTGTCGAACACCCATTTAATATTCTATTGTACGACACACGTGTAATACAACCTGGAACGATTTTGATTGGTTGAGTTAAACCTGTAACACTACGCAAGTTTATTAACTGAAACTATTTCATTTATTACAAATTCACCCAGATCTGAGTCATAAACTTATTATTTGCGACAGCTTATAAAAACATTGTTGTTGGTTTGTTAAAAAGTTGGCGTAAACTGCTATTTTGTAAAGAGGTAAAACATGGACTCTTTTATACGTAACGTCATCGTTAACGACGTCACATATTTTATGACGTTTTGGCGCTTAAGTGTGTCTGACGTCGTGGCGGTTTTATGTCCATCTGAATTAATTTTTACCATTTGATTGCAATGTTATGTGATAAAAAGGATCTTAAACTCATTCCCATTCCATATAAGATTTATGAAACTTGTTATGAATTATTTTTAATTTTAACTCGCCAAAAGTAAAATAATTCATAACTCGTTTCATAAATCTTATATGAAATAGGAACTTGTTTAAGATCCTCTTTGTTAATATTATAAGTTATTGGTGTTATTATAACACAAGCTCTGTTTGCACCAATTGTATATATACATGTATATTTGGAACATTAAACAAGAAAAAGGACAATGTATCTTTAATGTATGTTTAAATCTCAAGAAATCTCATTATATTAATTTCAGATACACATAACTGTATTCCCATCTTTCTCAATGTTTTTCACCCCTGGAAATTAATTTTTACACTCCAACTTAAATGTTCTAACAAACTTAGGCGATTTATTTTCCTTTCCTGAATTGTCACTTATTTTCTGCTTCTTTGGAGTCTGAGGGTCAGACAGTGCATCCCCAACAGGCCGTTTCGTAACTGCGATGACATAATCGAAAATATACTTCTTTGTCCCATTTGTGAATTGAACATACATGAATTAATAAAGTCTGTTACTCGATAGCACAAAAAAAGTATGTAGGCACAAAATATCACAGTGCATAATGTCCGCTAAGTTTAGACTGAATGATAACACAGGTTAACCCAAAATTAACGAACAACAAACCCAAATAAAGTCAGTTTTAGCATCTCTTTTATCGCAGTTTGGTCTAATTATTAACCGGTAATCAGTCAGAAGCCGGTAGCAATCAATTAAACAGTTAATCCAATCAAGTCATAATAGTCTCCACCTGCGCAAAGCATCATAAACTTCAAAGATTATCATTAAATTATCAACACAATAGTAGCGCTTAGATTACACATCGTCACACAGACAGGTTATTTCCGCCTCTGTGTCACAAGCTGGAACAGCAGCGAATTTGATTGGTCGAGAGGCGATCAAGGTTGTCAGGCAAGCTGTCAATCACTGTTATGCAGCGTGTGCTCATTGTTGTGATTTTGGACTAAAGAAAATAGTTATTGGATTGATGCTTAGGAGTAAATACACGCGCGTCATAAAAATGCACAGGTTGTAAATTAGCTGTCAGAATTGGGTCAAATTGAATTTCCATGCATCAAAACGCGCCTGTACGCATCTATTGAGAACCCTGGAAGCCTGTATAATCAGTGGAATGCAATCTCATAATGTATTTCCACATCATTCCAAAAACGAACAGCAAATTGCAACCATGTAACTACTATCTGTTAAATAACAAAAAGGGATGGGACGGACAAAGTGATTCCTATATATCTTCGAAGCCAGGGTATAGAAATGAAGTTGCTAGAATGCCGACGATGAACAAAAGACCAATGACATAAGCCCTACTGGCCTTTGTCCAGTAGAGCGTACTTAGTCGATGACCGCCAACTGGTGTTTGTACAGCGAGACCATTGCATACACCAATCAGTTAGTCACAAGTTATCACCTCTCACAATACAAATTGCCCAAAACGTTGAATTTATATACACTCAGTAAATTTAAAAACGCAACACTTGGTATTTTTTGAATTTCTAGAGTGCAACTGTTGTCCTCGTGCAAAATGTATTTTAACTGAAAGAAGAAGAGCAAAACTCTTTATCACCGTATGTTAACCTTTGGGACAAAGAGACTTGTGTACAAACATAAAATCAGGGCCGTCGATCTGTTTTGGGAGACTGCGACCCATACCCTTGGGTGGGGGGATTTTAGCGTGCTTTTACAGGAAATGGGAAATTATTTTGTGGCCATAATTTTGATAATATCATTGTTTTAAATAGTCTACATGCTTTATTTGTATTAAATACAGTTCGTACTCGATATGTTATGTACCAAATTTATTTTTTTCAGTGGAGAATTTTGAGACTGAAATGGGGGGGGGGGGGGGGGGGGGGGGGGGGGGGGGGGGGGGGGGGGGGGGGGGGGAACATACTTTTTGGAGGGGGAATGCGTCCGGTTACCGGACGCAGAATCGGCAGATCGAGGGCCCTGATAAAATACAATCTTGATTGAACTAAAAAGCAGCGGACTATAATTAATCGAAAATAAAAAATGTTGCGTTTTTAAATGTACCAAGTATACAAGGAGAGTTTAGTTTGATTAAATGACATGAAATTAAACGTATTTTAGCATTTTTAAGCGCAGCTGTTTTGGTTTTAAAAGAGTCGCGGTCCTTTTTAAGGATTGTCGGCACATGCATTTTGGAAGTCAAACACAGCAACACTTAAATGGCCTGTGAAGACCACTATCTATCTATCTACTGATACCGCAGCACGCCCTCACAGGGATTATGTGCATGTGAGCAGTGCGAGTTCTTAAAAGAAAGGTAAAATATCAGCAGTCAGAATGGACAAAATGATGGGTAATGTGAAGACACTATCTACCTATCGACTGATACCGCAGCACGCCCTCACAGGGATTTTGTGCATGTGTGCAGCTGCGCAGTGTGAGTTGTTAAAAGAAAGGTAAAATATCAACAGTCAGAATGGACAAATGATGGGTACAAAAAAAACTTACCCCACCCACTTTTCACATAAACGAACAAAACTGAAAGTCAACCATTTACTTCATTTTATTCACTTGAAGAAATATAATTTGAAATTGTCCTGAATTTTTATGGTCGAACCAGTAAATCAATTCACCAAACCATTTGTGTTATTGCTCATATGAATAGTGGGTGGGGGAATTCATAATTTTTCATTGCAGAGATGTTGAGATTTTATCTGATTTGCAGTAGGTGATAAAATGTGTGTTACTCGGTTTTTATCCTTAGGTTCTATAGTAAAATAAAAATCTTTGACCAAGTAAAAAGATGATAATTTTCAAGATTTTGATTTTGAAAGATATGTATGTTGAATCAGTTTGCATGAATGTGCATGAAATATACAGGGTTTTAAAAGAATCACATTGTAGATACCTTAATTTTAACAGTAAACTTGGTTGAACATCAAGGATAAAGACCGAGTTTATCACCTACCAGAATGAATTAGGTAGGTCTTATTTCTGGTCACTGATTGGTCAGTTTTATTGATGATGCTCTATCAAAATTATGAATTGGCAAGTTCTCGCCTTTTTACCACAAATTGGGAATCAAATAATTGATATAATGCTATGGATAAAAAAAGAAATTTACTAATAAACCTTTCAAAACAATATGCAATACATAATATTATGATTACGCAAAACGTTATATATATGTAACAGTGTCGGTGTCGAACGAATAGGGTAAGCTTTTTGAATGTTCGCGAACACGAACGGTTTCTTTTAAAACACTGCACCTACCAATATGCATGTAATGGGTGGATGGTGAGTGGACGTGGAAACAATGATATATATATACGGGCATAACAAATAACAAACAAGCAAATTATAGATCAATGCGTTTTTCGCTCCTGAAATTAACATTCTGATGACGAGTTTCGTCGTGTTGTCGTTTGCATAACACGATCATTTTAGCGAAATTGCTAGACAAAAACACAGAAACTCATCCTAAGTATATGACATTATAAATATCATTCAGAAATGTACATAAATACGACAATTTCACCGCTTTTTTCCACCTCTACAACTTACCACAATGGCGACGACATAAATATGCTGAAAACACGTACTGCGCAAGCGCAGAGCATAAATTTACCGAAAACACGCGCAATGAACCGAAATAATAACAACGGCCAAAAACGGCCCTAGGGATCTTTGCAATGATGAAAAAATTGTCCTCTCGCAAATCCAGAGGTCATTTTAACAAGATTTGTAGACATCCATAAACGTATAGTAAATGCAAAACATTAAACCTCTGGCTCTTGTAGTTTTAGAGAAGATTTTTTAAGTATTTCCCTATAGAAGTCTATATAAAACATGCGACTCCTGGGGCGGGGCTAAATGTGATCCCAGGGTCACCATTTGAAAAAGAAAAAGGTAAAGGACCATGAGCTTATAGTAAATGCAAAATATTAAACCTCTGGCTCTAGTAGTTTCAGAGAAAAAGAAAAAAAATCCCCAATATAAGTCTATGTAAAACAGTGACCCCCAGGGGCGGGGCCAAATTTGTCCCCAGGGTCACCATTTGAACAAATTTAGTAGAGGACCATAAGCTGATGCTTCATGTAATACATGAGACCTCTGCGGCTTGTGGTTTCAGAGAAGAAGATTTTTTTAAAGTTTTTTCCTATACAAGTCTATGAAAAACATGCAAAATCTCAGTATACAAACTTTGGACCCCCGGGGCACGGGCATTTTTGACCCCGGGCACTTCATTTGAACAAAATTGATAGTCTAGCCGTTGGCGGTCATTTTAAAAGAAAAACTGTCGAAATCTGTCTGGCGGTTCTTGAGAAGAAGATTTTTTAAGGTTTCGACCATATATGGTTATGGCGGCCATCTTGAATGTAGTGTTGACCTAATTTTAACAAATCTAAAAAGCATTCATCTAAGGATCATCCACGTGAAGTGTGGTCAAAATTGGCCAAGCAGTTTCTGAGGAGAAGTCGTTTGAAGCAAAAGTTAACGACGGACGACGGACGACGACGGACGACGACGGACGACGGACGAAGAGTGATCCCAATAGCTCACCTGTGAGCCTTCGGCTCAGGTGAGCTAAAAATGATGACATTTTAAACTTTAAACATTTGTTTATACAATTTCTTATTTGAAAATAAACATAAATTATTATAATACCATTTTGCTATTCACTATGAATCGTTTGGATGTATTCTCATCAAAATCGGTGAATAATTGAGAGAGAAGATAGAAGGAAAAGTTAAGGTGCCACGTGATATGTTGGTTACTTCATTGGTTAAGATAGGAAGTTTCCTATCTGTTTATTAATATGTCTGTGTTAAAACTAATCATCAAACGCTATTTAATTAAAAATCAACAGTGTTAAATTTATCGTTATTAACAGTAAACGAAGTTCACTAAACATAAATTGAGTCTATTATCGCTTTGCAATCATAAACGTTCGCACCTTTAACAACCAATTTGATCTGTTTTCGCACTATGATCGAACTTGCTACAAACAAAATACAATTAATATGGCCGACTTCGCATGGCAACGGATCATCACCTTCGATTTAGCGAGGTTTAAATTCACACAAAAATAGACTTTCGGACCGTAAAAGGTATTCGAGCAAGCCGGGGTATTCGAAAAATAATATTTGAATAATCGAGGTTAAATTACATTGAATTATATAGGAGTTGTGTCGGGACCGGAAAATGTGCTCGAGTTACCGATGGTATTCGAATTACCGGTGTTCGAGCTATCGAAGTTCGACTGTATATGCCTTTTTGCAGGTGACATTCAACCCGGCCAGTCTTTTTAAAAGTTAATGTCAACATTTCTTATTTTGGTTGCATTTATATTTCTATAGGCTGGAAAAGTTGAACAAGAATGAAGAGGCAGAAAGATAAAGCCATGGACGAGAATACTACACGGGTCTTTGTACGTTCTACCTGATAAAAGTATGAAGGTATAATAACTGTTTTGTAAAAAAATTGATATTGGTTAACAAAAAAAAATGTTTGCTGTTAGAAGAATCAATATGCTGAAGGTTGTACTAATTAACCCAAGATTATTTATATATAGTTCAAACAAAAACACTGCAGCTTCAAAAACTGTATTTGTTGAAAGGGGGAAAGCACATAAAACATGATGGCTAAATGGCCCTGAACACTCACCTTATGGTATCATTTTATTGTAGACACTTGCAGCAGTCACACACATTTTGATAAAAGCGCTCCCTAGCTGGTAATCTCAGAAAAAACTTTTTATTAAATGTTTAATTAAAAACAACGAACTATTTAAGACAGCAGATCGTATTTGAAAACAAGAGGGCCATGATGGCCCTATATCGCTCACCTGAGTTAATTTGAACCAATACAAGAGGGCCAGGGCCAAGATGGCCCTAAAGCGATCACCTGAGTACTGGCACATTATCGAACTTCTTCGAAATCTTATGGTCATATACAATCTGTGCAAGTTTGGTTAAGGTTGTTCCAGAAATGTGGGCTCTGTTGTGTATAACAACATTGATATAGACAGTTTAAGACACTGACAAAGTTTGGTAAATATCAAATATAAAATGAAGGTGCTAGAGAGTAACAGGGCTACATGTAATATATGAGAGCTGTGTGCTTTGTGGTTTTAGAGAAAAAGATTTTTTAAGTTTTTCCCTATACAAGTCTATGTAAAACGTGACCACTGGGGCGGGGCCAAATGTGAACCCAGGGTCACCATTTGAACAAACTTGGTAAAGGACCATAAGAGTATAATAAATGCAAAATATTAAACCTCTGGCTCTTGCAGTTCCAGCGAAGAAGACTTTAATGTGTTTCCTATATAAGTCTATGTAAAACTGTGACCCATGGAGTGGGGTCAAATTTTACCCCAGGGTCATCATTTGAACAAACTTGGTAGAGGACCATAATCTAATAGTAAATGCAAAATATTAAACCTCTGGCTCTTGCAGTTTCAGAGAAGATTGTTTTTTTCCTATATATATAAGTTTATATAAAACTGTGACCTCCGGGGCGCGGCCAAGTTTGACACCAGGGTCACCATTTGAACAAACTTGGTAGAGGACCATAAGCTTATAGCAAATGCAAAATATTAAACCTCTGACTTGCAGTTCCAGAGATTTTTTTCAGTTTTTCCCTATACAAGCCTATGTAAAACTGTGACCCCTGGGGCGGGGCCAAATGTGACCCCAGGGTCACCATTTGAACAAAATTGGTAAAGGACCATGAGCTTATAGCAAAAGCAAAATATTAAACCACTGGCTCTTGCAGTTTCAGAGGAGAAGATTTTTTAAGTTTTTCCCTATACATATCTATGTAAAACTGTGAGCCCCGGGGCAGGGACAAATTTGACCCCAGGGTCACCATTTGAACAAACTAAGTAGAGAACCATAAGCTGATGCTACATGTAATACATGAGAGCTCAGTGCCATGTGGTTCCAGAGAAGAAGATTTTTTTCAGTTTTTCCCTATACAAGCCTATGTAAAACTGTGACCCCCGGGGTGGGGTCAAATGTGACCCCTGGGTCACCATTTGAACAAACTTGGTAGAGGACCATAAGCTTGTAGCAAATGCAAAATATTAAACCTCTGGCTCTTGCAGTTCCAGCGAAGAAGACTTTAATGTGTTTCCTATATAAGTCTATGTAAAACTGTGACCCATGGAGTGGGGTCAAATTTTACCCCAGGGTCATCATTTGAACAAACTTGGTAGAGGACCATAATCTAATAGTAAATGCAAAATATTAAACCTCTGGCTCTTGCAGTTTCAGAGAAGATTGTTTTTTTCCTATATATATAAGTTTATATAAAACTGTGACCTCCGGGGCGCGGCCAAGTTTGACACCAGGGTCACCATTTGAACAAACTTGGTAGAGGACCATAAGCTTATAGCAAATGCAAAATATTAAACCTCTGACTTGCAGTTCCAGAGATTTTTTTCAGTTTTTCCCTATACAAGCCTATGTAAAACTGTGACCCCTGGGGCGGGGCCAAATGTGACCCCAGGGTCACCATTTGAACAAAATTGGTAAAGGACCATGAGCTTATAGCAAAAGCAAAATATTAAACCACTGGCTCTTGCAGTTTCAGAGGAGAAGATTTTTTAAGTTTTTCCCTATACATATCTATGTAAAACTGTGAGCCCCGGGGCAGGGACAAATTTGACCCCAGGGTCACCATTTGAACAAACTAAGTAGAGAACCATAAGCTGATGCTACATGTAATACATGAGAGCTCAGTGCCATGTGGTTCCAGAGAAGAAGATTTTTTTCAGTTTTTCCCTATACAAGCCTATGTAAAACTGTGACCCCCGGGGTGGGGTCAAATGTGACCCCTGGGTCACCATTTGAACAAACTTGGTAGAGGACCATAAGCTTGTAGCAAATGCAAAATATTAAACCTCTGGCTCTTGCAGTTTCAGAGAAGAATTTTTTTTTTAAAAAAATCCTATATAAGTCTATGTAAAACTGTGACCCCCGGGGCGTGGACAAATTTGACCCCAGGGTCACCATTTGAACAAACTTAGTAGAGGACCATAAGCTGATGCTACATGTAATACATGAGACCTCTGTGCCTTGTGGTTTCAGAGAAGAAGATTTTTTAAAGTTTTTTCCTATATGTCTATATGAAAAACATGCAAAATCTCAATATACAAACTTTGGACCCCCGGGGCATGGCCATTTTTGACCCCGGGGACTTCATTTGAACAAACTTGATAGTCTGGACATTGGCGATCATTTTAAAAGAAAAACTGTTGAAATCTGTCCAGCGGTTCTTGAGAAGAAGATTTTTTAAGGTTTCAACCATATATGGTAATGGCGGCCATCTTGGATGTCGCGCTGACCTAATTTTAACAAATCTAAAAAGCATTCATCTAAGGATCATCCACGTGAAGTTTGGTCAAAATTGGCCAAGCAGTTTCTGAGGAGAAGTCGTTTGAAGCAAAAGTTAACGACGACGGACGACGGACGACAGACGACGGACGAAGAGTGATCCCAATAGCTCACCTTTGAGCCTTCGGCTCAGGTGAGCTAAAAAACACATGTGTTTTAATGTTTTATGATAATCTATTTTCAGATTTCGGTTTCTTGGAGAGGCCAAAAATGAATAGAATTGGGGTTTTAAGTGCACCAACACATGAAAGGTTATATGGTGCCTAACAGGAATGAACAGCCAAGCTTATCCTCCATGTACATCAAGATAAAATAAGGAAAATGCGCCTAGAACCTTCTCAACTGCATAGTTGCTGCAAATTCTATTGTAGACACTCTATTTACGCTGGAGCCACGTTTATTGTTTTTCTGCCACTGCTCTAGTGATTTGAGCAAGATGGCACCTGAAACAATGCAGGGGTCATGATGAAGACCTTTCATGAGCATGAACATAAAATGAACATGAATTTGGGGAGTTCTACCCCTCTGCCTACCCATTCAACAGGATCTGCAGTGGCACTATTCTTTGCCCCAGAACCGCACGGGGGCCAAAAATGATGTAAGCGCAGATGAGGGATGAGCTTTTGCGGTGCATAGGTCAAAGTACCTCGGGTGGAAAAAACAACGTCCCTACCAAACTGGTCACCAAGGAAGATTGTTTGGAGATGCCGCTGTACAGCCATGGGACTGCTGTTTTTACATTGTGTCAAAATATGTTAAGATTGTAGAAGCACCTTTATAAAAAAAAAAAAGAGACTTGACAGACTACATGAACAATGCCTCAAGAATCGCAATGAATGGTCTTGGGTGAACTGTTAATCAAAAAAGCAGTCTGAACTAGTAAATGGATCATTAAAGCAGCTAATGCCTGAACTTCACTACAATATTTATATAATTTATTATATGCCTTCTTCGGATGCTTAAGAAGGCAATTATTTATTTTTTGAATTTATTGTTTGCACGATGTGCATAATTTAATTGGAAGAATTTTAAGATATATTTATATACATTATGAAAAAATTTTGTTTTGTTTTATGTGTTATAAACTCCAGTTACTATCTTGTCTTTTCAGTAGTTCCAAGTACACATGCCCGTATAAGAATTTGTTTTTTATAGTCTCGGTGTAAAAGTCCAGTAGTATGCACTTTTGCATGCAATTTGTTGCGCACATAAGGCCAAATAAAACAATATGTGTGGTTCCGGTTACATTGGGGAAAACCTTTTTTTTGGTGACAGATTTTTAAACAAGTAAAAAAAGCCTAGACTGGAAGTTGGTCTGTTTCATGTTACCTTGTAAATTCCTCCATCATGTTAGCCAGTGTTCATAAATAAACCTAATTCCCTTATGCCATAACATTTTTCGATACGGATTCCTAAGATTATAATCGAGGAAGACGCCATCTTGCTTACCGGAAGTGCCACTTTCTGAGTTGCGAAGATTTGCCTCTTGTACTTTCGTATTTTTTCTCAGAAAAACAAGGATTTTTTTTTTAGAATTGGTGAAAATTGTCCAAAAATCTAGGGTCGGTCAGGTAAATGGCACCACACATTGTTTTAATTGGCCTAATGTATAGAAAACAAGTAAGTGACCTTGTTCAGTGTAGATTTGTTGGTTTGAAACTGTGTCAGTCTTAATGGTGGTGTGGAAGACCTCAGAAATCTTTAATGTATTGTCTAGACGATAATCCATTCGCTAGGAACCATGTATGTGCTCCAGCTGGGATTTGAACCGAAGAGGTTGGTGATCTTGAAATAAATGTCTGCATGACCAATTGGTAATGCCGGACTGACAAACAGTATGAGATCATTAAATATTTTTTACCTCCATGTATCGTTTGCGGTCTTCTTTTTATTACTGTATATGCAGGCCATGTTCGTGTATAAAAGGGGCGTTTGTGATTTAACGTCAAACTCGCCAGCCATTTTGTATGTTTTCAGAGAGTAAAAATACACCAGAGTGCTCATGTTGCTCACATCGCTAATGTCGCTTACGTGCATTTTAACATGCAAAGTAGGTTACGTTCTCACACTGCTAAACATTGCTCATATGGACGTGAGCATTTAGGACCAGGTTAGATCTTGTGTGAGTAGCTCATGTGCACCTTGTTGGCAAGTTTTGGTATGGGAGTCTCCTATAATTTTCCTTTTTTTTTTCGCTTTTGATCTATTCCGGGGTTTACTGGTTTTTCCTAGGGACCATTTTCCGGGGTTTCCATGGTTTTCGTGGTAAATTTTGGAGGATGGGCCTGGCATGTTCATGCCTGTTAGGCGCCATATAACCTTTCATGTGTTGGTGCACCTTAAAACTCAATTCAATTCTTTTCAGGGAAAACATTTTTTAGTTTTTTAATATTTTCAGATTACCCTAGCAGCAAATAATTTTTCTGCGGAAAATGGTGGGCAAAATCCGTGTAAATCCAACTATTCCATGGAACATAATTATTTCCGAGGCATTTTTATTTTCAGTGAAGCCTGCATAATTCCGTGGAAATCTACGGAAACATTAAAGATTCTGCCGATTCTTCAAAGTTTCCATGGATTTCCGCAGAATCTTCAAAGTTTCAATGGATTTCCGCGGAATCTTTGTTTTTATTGCTGTAATCTTTCCTTCTACTTTTTTTTTGGTACTATTCCCTAGTGATTGGGAGGACGGAAAATAATTCCGAGTGGAATTCCGCGGAATTTTACAGTATTCCGTGGCATTTCTAGAGACGGGTATACCTCTGTTTAATAAAAACAAACAAGAGGCCCAAGAGGGCCTGTGGACGCTCTACTGGCTAACATGACTCTTATAACATCAATGAAGCGAGTGACTGCCATTTATGTTTTATTGGAAGTTTCGGGCAAAAAATAGCTTTTTGACTAAATCAAGGGCCATAACTAAAGAATGTGGTAATAAAGCTTGGTAAAGATCAGATGAAAAATAAAGGCCAACCGTATTAACGAGGCAAAATATAGCATTTTTAACTAAATCAAGAGCCATAACTCCTCTGTTACTGGTCCGACTGGCCCAACATAGAAAAAAAATTTAAAAAAAAGAGAATTAAAAAAAAAAAAAAAATTAAAAAAAAATTAAAAAAAAAAGGAAAAAAAATAAAAAGGAAAAAAAAAAGGAAAAAAAAAAAAAAAAAAAAAGGAAAAAAACAAAAAAAAGCCATAAAACCTGCTAAAGTTTGGCTAAGATCATATGCATAATAATACATGAGAGCTCTGTGCCATGTGGTTCCAGAGAAGTAGATTCTTTTCAGTTTTTGCCTATACAAGCCTAAGTAAAACTGTGACCCCCAGGGTGGGGCCAAATTAACCAATGGGTCACCATTTGAACAAACTTGGTAGAAGACCATAAGCTTATAGCAAATGCAAAATATTAAACCTCTGGCTCTTGCAGTTCAAGAGAAGAAGATTTTTTTCAGTTTTTCCCTATACAAGCCTATGTAAAACTGTAACCCCCCGGGGTGGGGCCAAATGTGACCCCTGGGTCACCATTTGAACAAACTTGGTAGAGGACCACAAGCTTAAAGCAAATGCAAAATATTAAACCTCTGGCTCTTGCAGTTTCAGAGAAGATTTTTTAAGTTTTTCCCTATACATGTCTATGTAAAACATGTGACCCTTTGGGCGGGGCCAAATGTGACCCGTGGGTCACCATTTGAACAAACTTGGTAAAGGACCATAAGCTTATAGTAAATGCAAAATATCAAACTTCTGGCTGTTGTAGTTTCCGCGAAGAAGATAAAGAAAAAAATCCTATATAAGTCTATGTAAAATTGTGACCCCCGGGGCGGGGACAAATTTGACCCCAGGGTCACCATTTGAACAAACTTAGTAGAGGACCATAAGCGGATGCTACATGTAATACATGAGAGCTCTGTGCCTTAAGGTTTCAGAGAAGAAGATTTTTTAAAGTTTTTTCCTATATGTCTATATGAAAAACATGCAAAACCTCAATACAAACTTTGGACCCCTGGGGCACGGCCATTTTTGATCCCGGGGACTTTATTTGAATAATCTTGATAGTCTAGGCCTTGTTATTGGCCAGTAGAGCTAAAAACGTTTGCAGTAATCATGCCATTTTAATAGTGTTAAGCTCTTCAAGATCTGATTGTTAACAAGAGGCCCAAGAGGGCCTGTGGACGCTCTACTTGCTAATATGGCTCTTATAACATCAATGAAGCGAGTGACTATCATCTTAAAGACGCAATATATAGCATTTTTAACTAAATCAAGAGCTATAACTCCGCCATTACTGGTCCGATCTGACTGGTTTTCGAACTTGGCCAGTAGAGACAATAAAAAAAATAAAAAATAAAAAAAACATTAAATAATAAAAATTCAAAAAAAAAACAAGAGGTCAATGACCTTGAAGCTCTACTGATTGATTTTGATTTCAGGAAGTAGTCGCTACAGACTTGTTTTTTGAAAATTTATTTTTAGCCGTGGCGGCCATCTTGAATTTCCGGCCGACCTAAAACTTTGCTAGGATCAATTAGACATCAAGAGCAACATTCCTGTGAAGTTTCATGAAAATCTGTCAAGTAGTTTCAGAGGAATAGTCGCTACAAGTTTTCATTATATAACTCTATGTAAACAAAGATGGCCGTTGATAGCCATGTTTAACATCGAATCAAAATGATTTTTGACAAGGATTAATATCATGTCATGCTGATCATTTTAGAAAAAGTCCCATATCAATATCACTTATAGTTTTCAAGAAGTAGTCGCTACAAACTTCTTTTTCAAAAATCTATTTTTAGCTGTGGCGGCCATCTTGAATTTCTGGCCGATCTGAAATTTTGCTAGGATCAATTAGACATTAAGAGCAACATTCCTGTAAAGTTCCATGAAAATCCGCCAAGTAGTTTCAAAGTAGTAGTCGCTACAAGTTTTTACTATATAACTCTATGTAAACAAAGATGGCCACTGGCAGCCATGTTTAACGTTGAATCAAAAGAATTTTTGACAAGGACCAACATCATGTCATGCTGATCATTTTAGAAAAAGTCCCATATCAATATCACTTATAGTTTTCAAGAAGTAGTCGCTACAAACTTGTATTTTGAAAATTTATTTTTAGCCGTGGCGGCCATCTTGAATTTCCTGCCGACCTGAAATTTTGCTAGGATCAATTAGACATCAAGAGCAACATTCCTGTGAAGTTTCATGAAAATCCGTCAAGTAGTTTCAATGGAGTAGTCGCTACAATTTTTCATTATATAACACTATGTAAACAAAGATGGCCGCTGACAGCCATGTTTAACATCGAATCAAAATGATTTTTGACAAGGATTAATATCATGTCATGCTGATCATTTTAGAAAAAGTCCCAAATCAATATCACTTATAGTTTTCAAGAAGTAGTCGCTACAAACTTGTTTTTTAAAAACCTATTATTAGATCTGGCGGCCATCTTGGATTTCACATCAACATGAATTTTTGCTAGGATCAACTAGACTTCATGGGCAACATTTCTGTAAAGTTTCATGAAAATCCATTCAGTAGTTTCAGAGGAGTAGTCGCTACAAAAAAACGGACGACGGACCCGCACCACGGCATAAGCTCTGCTGATCTCTGATCAGTCGAGCTAAAAATATAAAAATATAAAAAATTACGAAAAAAAACAAGAGGTCAATGACCTTGAAGCTCTACTGATTGATTTTGATTTCAGGAAGTAGTCGCTACAAACTGGTTTTTTGAAAATCTATTTTTAGCTGTGGTGGCCATCTTGAATTTCCGGCTGACCTGAAATTTTGCAAGGATCAATTAGACATCAAGAGCAACATTCCTGTGAAGTTTCATGAAAATCCGTCAAGTAGTTTCAGAGGAGTAGTCGCTACAAGTTTTCATTATATAACTCTATGTAAACAAAGATGGCCACTGACAGCCATGTTTAACATTGAATCAAAATAATGTTCGACTAGGATAACCATCATGTCATGCTGATCATTTTAGAAAAAGTCCCATATCAATATCACTTATAGTTTTCAAGAAGTAGTCGCTACAAACTTGTCTTTTGAAAATCTATTTTTAGCCATGGCGGCCATCTTGAATTTCCGGCCGACCTGAAATTTTGCAAGGATCAATAAGACATCAAGAGCAACATTCGTGTGAAGTTTCATGAAAATCCGTCAAGTATTTTCAGAGGAGTAGTCGCTACAAGTTTTCATTATATAACTCTATGTAAACAAAGATGGCCACTGGCAGCCATGTTTAACGTCGAATAAAAATAATGTTCGACTCTGATAACCATCATGTCATGCTGATAAATTTAGAAAAAGTCCCATATCAATATCTCTTATAGTTTTCAAGAAGTAGTCGCTACAAACGTATTTTTTAAAAATCTATTTTTAGCCGTGGCGGCCATCTTGAATTTCCGGCCGACCTGAAATTTTGCCAGGATCAATTAGACATCAAGAGCAACATTTCTGTGAAGTTTCATGAAAATCCGTCAAGTAGTTTCAGAGGAGTAGTCGCTACAAGTTTTCATTATATAACTCTATGTAAACAAAGATGGCCACTGACAGCCATGTTTAACATTGAATCAAAATAATGTTCGACTAGGATAACCATCATGTCATGCTGATCATTTTAGAAAAAGTCCCATATCAATATCTCTAATAGTTTTCAAGAAGTAGTCGCTACAAACTTATTTTTTAAAAATCTATTTTTAGCCATGGCGGCCATCTTGAATTTCCGGCAGACTTGAAATTTTGCTAAGATCAATTAGACATCAAGAGCAACATTCGTGTGAAGTTTCATGAAAATCCGTCAAGTAGTTTCAAAGAGTAGTCGCTACAAGTTATCATTATATAACTCTATGTAAACAAACATGGCCACTGGCAGCCATGTTTAACGTCGAATCAAAATAATGTTCGACTTGAATAACCATCATGTCATGCTGATCATTTTAGAAAAAGTCCCATATCAATATCACTTGTAGTTTTCAAGAAGTAGTCGCTACAAACTTGTCTTTTGAAAATCTATTTTTAGCCATGGCGGCCATCTTGAATTTCCGGCCGACCTGAAATTTTGCAAGGATCAATTAGACATCAAGAGCAACATTCGTGTGAAGTTTCATGAAAATCCGTCAAGTATTTTCAGAGGAGTAGTCGCTACAAGTTTTCATTATATAACTCTATGTAAACAAAGATGGCCACTGGCAGCCATGTTTAACGTCAAATAAAAATAATGTTCGACTCGGATAACCATCATGTCATGCTGATAAATTTAGAAAAAGTCCCATATCAATATCTCTTATAGTTTTCAAGAAGTAGTCGCTACAAACTTATTTTTTAAAAATCTATTTTTAGCCGTGGCGGCCATCTTGAATTTCCGGCCGACCTGAAATTTTGCTAGGATCAATTAGACATCAAGAGCAACATTCCTGTGAAGTTTCATTAAAATCCGTCAAGTAGTTTCAGAGGAGTAGTCGCTACAAGTTTTCATTATATAACTCTATGTAAACAAAGATGGCCACTGGCAGCCATGTTTAACGTCGAATCAAAACGATTTTCGACAAGGACCAACATCATATCATGCTGATCATTTTAGAAAAAGTCCCATAGCAATATCCGTTAGAGTTTTCAAGAAGTAGTCGCTACAAACTTGTTTTTTAAAAACCTATTTTTAGATTTGGCGGCCATCTTGGATTTCACATCTACATGAATTTTTGCTAGGATCAACTAGACTTCATGGGCGACATTTCTGTAAAGTTTCATGAAAATCCATTCAGTAGTTTCAGAGGAGTAGTCGCTACAAAAAAAAGTTAACGGACGGACGGACAGACGGACACAAAAAAAAGTTAACGGACAGACGGACGGACGACGGACACCGCACCACGGCATAAGCTCAGTAGAGCTAAAAAATCAATAAAAAAAATAAAAATAAAATAAAAAAATAAAAAAATTACAAAAAAAAAAATAATATAAAAAAAGAAAGTCATAAAATCTGGTAAAGTTTGGCAAAGATCAGATGCAAAACGAAGGCCCTATCGTATGACGAGGCAAATTATAGCATTTTTTAACAAAATCAAGGACCATAACTTCGCTGTTACTGGCCCGATCTAGTTAGTTTTCAAACCTGACCTAGCTTTCATCGACATTAACAATCTGATAAAGCTTGGTAAAGATCGGATGAAAAATGAAGGCCCTACCGTCTTAACAAGACAATATAGCATTTTGAACTAAATCAAGGGCCATAACTCCGCTGATACTGGTCCGATATGAATGTTTTTCGAACTTGTCCAAGCTTTCATTGATATTAACAATCTGATGAAGTTTGGTAAGGATCGGAACAATGAAGCCCCTATCATCTTGAGGCAAAATATAGCATTTTTAACTAAATAAAGGGCCATTACTCCGCTGTTACTAGGTCGATATGGCTGGTTTTCGAACTTGTCCAAGCTTTCATTGATATTAACAATCTGATAGGGTTTGGTAAAGATCGGATGAACAATGAAGCCCCTATCGTCATAACGAGGCAAAATATATCATTTTTACCTAATCAAGGGCCATAACTCCGCTGTTACTGGTCCGATATGGCTGGTTTTCAAAGTTGTTCGAGCTTTCAATGACATTAACAATCTGATAAAGTTTGGTAAAGATCGGATGAACAATGAAGCCCCTATCGTATTAACGAGGCAAAATATAGCATTTTTAACTAAATCAAGGGCCATAACTTTGTGTTACTAGTCCGATATGGCTGGTTTTCGAACTTGTCCGAGCTTTCATTGATATTAACAATGTGGTAAAGCTTGGTTAAGATAGGATGAAAAACGAAGGCCCTATCGTCTTAACGAGGCAAAATATAGCAATATAGCGTTTTTAACTAAATCAAGGACCATAACTCCGCTCTTACTGGTCCGATTTGTCTGGTTTTCGAACTTGTCTGAGCTTTTATTGATATTAACAATGTGGTAAAGTTTGGTAAAGATAGGATGAAAATGAAGGCCCTATTGTCTTAACGAGGCAAAATATAGCAATATAGCATTTTTACCTAAATCAAGGGCCATAACTCCGTTGTTACTTGTCCGATCTGGCTGGTTTTCGAACTCATCCGAGCTTACATTGATATTAACAACCTGTTAAAGTTTGGTAAAGATCGGATGAAAAATGAAGGCCCTATCGTCTTAACGAGGCAAAAGTTAACGACGGACGGACGGACGGACGACGGACAACTCGGCATCCCATAAGCTCTGCTGGCCTTCGGCCAGTAGAGCTAAAAACCAGAAGAACTTTATGTTGTGTCACATTTTTGGACTTTCTGCTTAATCTAAATTGTGTCTTGATTTCATGTCCAATAAGGTTGCAGTAAAACAAAATTGGTGAAACTACTGCTAACATCACGCTTAAATGTCCAAAATCGGTATTCCCATTAAAATGGTAGTTCAATGATATTTCAGTGGTGTTCCTATATGAAGTATTAAAAAACATTGTTATTTCAATGGTTTTTCAATGGAGTATTGACACCCATTGTTTTGCCATTGTTATTCCATTTATATTAAAGCTCATTTGCATATTTAGACCATTGTTTTACCATTTTTCTGTGACGTCATAGAAATGGTACCTCATTTACATTTTCCGCCTCAAATCAATGGTGTTTCAATGGTATTTCAATGAATTTTCGTCGTCTTCTCATTAATATTCATATTTATAACAAATCAATTGTATTTCAATGCAAAATCAATGGCTAGAAAATAAATGGACAATTAATGGAATTTCAATGGCTTGGTTTTTACTAAGGGGAATTCACGAAATCTTGTCAAGAATTTTTTGGTCAAGATTTCATGAAATTTCACTGAAATATCAGCGAAATATCAATGAAATCTCAGTGATATTCACTGAATTTTTGGGTCAAGATTTCATGAAATTTCACCGAGATATCAGTGAAATATCACTGAAATCTTGGCAAAATATCAGTGAGATTTCAATATTTCACTCAATGTTTTGGTCGAGATTTCACGAAATTTCAGTGAGATTTCAGTGATATTTCAGTGAGATCGTGATATTTCACTGAATTTTTTGGTCGAGATTTCATGAAATTTCATTGAGATCTTAGTGATATATCAGTGATATTTCACTGAGAATATCAGTGATATTTCACCGAAATCTCACTAAAATTTCATGAAATCTCGACCAAAAAATTGAGTGAAATATCACTGATATCTCACTGAAATATCACTGAAATTTCATGAAATCTCGACCAAAAAATTGAGTGAAATATCACATTTTCACTAGGGTGCAATTAACGTTGTTTTTTTGAAAGATTTGGGGAAAATACAGCATTTTTAACTAAATCAAGGGCCATAACTAAAGAATCGGGTTAAGATCAGATGAAAAATGAAGGCTATACCATATTAACGAGGGAAAATATAGCATTTTTAACTAAACAAGAGCCATACCTCCTCTGTTACTGGTCCGATCTGGCTGGTTTTCGAGCTTGGTCAATAGAGATCAAAAAAAAAAAAAAAAAATAAATAAATTAAAAAAAAAAAAAAAACTAGAATTATCACTGAAATTGATTAATACCCACAAAATACCGCCTTGTCACATAAACATGGCGACCACAAGAAAACAATGTTTTAAATCGAACTTGACCTGTGTCTTTTATGGTCTTAAACCCGTGTACCAAAAATTATTTAAATCCGTCGACCCTTTCATGAGTTATCGTCCGGAAACCAATTTTTAGGCAAATTCTAAGAGGAAAAGGGGCCATAACTCCGTAAAAAATTGGTGGTTTGTAACCAAAGTCCAACTTGACTTGTATTCTATGGTGTTATACCCGTGTACCAAATATTATTTAAATCCATAAACTCTTTCATGAGTTATCGTCCGGAAACCAACAGACCGGGGCTAATTCTAAGTTGAAAAGGGGCCATAACTCCGTCAAAATGTGGTGGTTTGTAACCAAAGTCGAAACTGACCTCTATTTTATGGTCTTAAACCCATGTACCAAAAATTATTTAAATCTGTCGGCCCTTTCATGAGTTATCGCCCAGAGACAGTTTTTTGGGCAAATTCTAAGTTGAAAAGGGGCCATAACTCCATCAAAAATTGGTGGTTTGTAACCAAAGTCGAACTTGACTTGTATTTTATGGTCTTATACACGTGTACCAAATATTATTTAAATCCATCAACCCTTTCATGAGATATCGTCCGGAAACCAACAGACAGGGGCAAATTCTAAGTTGAAAAGGGGCCATAACTCCGTCAAAAATTGGTGGTTTGTAACCAAAGTCGAACTTGACCTGTATTTTATGGTCTTAAACCCGTGTACAGTTGCTGCCATGCGGATTTCGAGTTTTTCGCAGCATCCCCGCGGCCGTTTTTCAATCGAAGTCACAAATCCCCGCGATCGTACCGCGGATTATCACCCTAAATATCGCGTGGCAGCAACTGTACCAAACATTATTTAAATCCGTCGACCCTTTCATGAGTTATCGTCCGGACACCGTTTTTTGGTCAAATTCTAAGTTGAAAAAGGGCCATAACTCCGTCAAAAATTGGTGGTTTGTAACCAAAGTCCAACTTGACTTGTATTTTATGGTGTTTTACCCGTGTAACAAATATTATTTAAATCCGTCGACTCTTTCATGAGTTATCGTCCGGAAACCAATTTTTAGGCAAATTCTAAGAGGAAAAGGGGCCATAACTCCGTCAAAAATTGGTGGTTTGTAACCAAAGTCGAAATTGACCTGTATTTTATGGTCTTAAAACGGTATACTAAAAATTATTTAAATCCGTCGACTGTTTCATGAGTTATCGTCCGGAAACCGTTTTTTGGGCAAATTCTAAATTGAAAAGGGGCCATAACTCTGTCACAAATTGGTGGTTTGTAACCAAAGTCGAACTTGACCTGTATTTCATGGTCTTAAACCCGTGTACCAAATATTATTTAAATCCATCAACCCTTTCATGAGTTATCGTCCGGAAACCAACAGACCGACCGACGGACAGACAGACAGACCGACCGACAAGTTCGTTTGTGGGGGTATAAAAAAAATAATCTTAAAATCTGGTAAAGTTTGGTAACGTCTGTAAGATCAGATGCAAAATGAAGGCCCTATCATACTAACGAGGCAAATTATAGCATTTTTAACGAAATCAAGGGCCATAACTCCGCTGTTACTGATCCGATCCGACTGGTTTTCAAACTTGTTCGAGCTTTCATTGACATTAACAATCTGATCAAGTTGGATAAAGTTCTAATGAACAATGAAGCCCCTATCATCTTAACGAAACAAAATATAGCACTTTTAACTAAATCAAGGTTTTCGAACTTGTTCGAGCTTTCAGTGATATTACCAATCTGGTAAAGTTTGGTAAAGATAGGATGAAAAATGAAGGCCCTATTGTCTTAAAAATATAGCAATATAGCATTTTTAACTAAATCAAGGGCCATAACTCCGCTGTTACTGGTCCGATCTGGCTGGTTTTCGAAATTGTCTGATCTTTCATTGATATTAACAATCTACTAAAGTTTGGTAAAGATCAGTTGAAAAATGAAGGCCCTATCGTCTTAACGAGGTAAAAGTTAACGGACGGACAGACGACGGACGACACACCATCCCATAAGCTCTGCTTATAAAGAGCGGATGAAAAATGAAAACCCTATCATCATAACGAGGCAAAATACATCATTTTTTAACTAAAGTGCTTTAACTCTGGTGTTACTGGTCTGATCTGGCAGTTTTTCGAACTAGTCTGAGCATTCATTGATATAAACAATTTGTGCAAGTTTGGTAAAGATCAAATACTAGATGAAGGTGCTAGAGTGGTCACATTGGCAGACCAGACAAAATATGGCAATTTTCGTTAATTCAATGGCATTAACCCCAGTGTTACTAGCCCGATCTGGCTTGTTTTCAAACTCGTCCGAGCTTTCATTGATATTTACAATCTGGTGAAGTTTGGTAAAGATCGGCTGAAAAGTGAAGGTGCTAGAGTGTTCATATCAAAAAGTCACATCCGAT